>JBCJKE010041848.1:0-12054 GCA_039654525.1 Melibe bucephala | reverse complement strand
GGGGTATTTGTTTTACTTTGGGTTTTTACTTTTGTTGTTTTTTCTTCTTTTTTTAAAGATTTACAAACATTTATTAATATTATGCTACCTAGACTAAGGCACTACCTATTTTCTTGATTCTTTTCTCTGCAGTCCTGCTGAAAAATTTGGCCTCTACAAAGACGGGCCTCTTTGGCATATGACCTTAGTTCAAAACTTCATAGTAGCCATCTTGTAAAATGTCAATGACGGGGGCCTTCTAATTGACTTTCTCCATGTATTTTTCCCTTGCTGTTCAGAGAGCAATGGCCCTACTTAACACATTTCTACTTAGGCGCGCCTCTCTGCACTGGGCCCAAGTACCTTGATCAGCCTCTTAGGCTTTATACTTCTATTATTATCTATAATAGAATGCTAAGCATGACTTTAATAATGGATTTGACAAAACTTCACATAAATGTAGACAAGAAAAAAATATGTGAAAATACTAAAATTTGTACATTAAACATTTATTTATATACATCAAAGTCTAGTAGATCCCTGCCATGCCCACTTCTGATGTTACATCGAGGGATTGTCTAGAACTAGAACTGCTAGAGTCTGAGAAGATCTAGGCCTATTTTCCCGTAATACTGACAGGGAAGGAACTGAATCGTATTAAGACCTAATTTCAGATGCACCAGGGTCATAATTAGCATCATTCAAGGCACTGATGTCCTCTTCCATGATTTCCTGCAGCCCTTGTTCAGTTGACAGGATGTTGATTTGATTTGGTAGAATGCTTATTTTTCACTTCTAAGACAAGCTATACATATACGGGGAGTGTGAGAGCCTTGACTAGGAAGTCCAATATGCCATGGCGTACATGAAAGGACCCCTCGGTGGTAAAAATCTAAAAAGGCCATATTGGCTACAACCATGGCAAAATTCAATTCCCACCAAAAAAAAAAAAAGCTTATCAGTTTTGTAGAACCCTTCACCCTCTTGTAACCTTAAGCTCACTGCCTGTCCAATGATTCGAATTCACGTAAAAGAGGCAAAAAGTCCAATGAGAATGGAATGTGGCTGGGCATCCATACTGCTCTTAGAATACTAGCCCAATATTGTAACAAGATCGTCAACAATGATGCATAAGTGCAGCAATGATACCAAACGTTTTAAGGAAAATAAATAGACAACACTCGTAAAACTTTAGTATCTACCTTATCCTTATCTTTGTCTTTGCTGGCTCCAAACAAAAAATGTGCTGAGTCATGACTAGTTGCCATGACTGCGCCAGTTGATGATGATGTATTGGTGTCTCCCATTGAGGGCTGGTGCATGGCTGAGGAAGGAGAAGACCATAGAGGTCGCATACTTGTGGAGGTAGAGTTGATGTGTGATAAAGCATTCGAGCTTGAGGGTACTCTTGATGACTGAGTTGAAGATTGCTCAGAGATTGAATGCTTGAAGATCGCAGTCCTTGAAGAACCAGGATTGGACAGGGATCTCATTGTTTGGGGTGGGAACTGTCTTGATACTTGGCCTGACAGAAAAAAGCAGAAGATGGAAATTGAGCATGAAAAGAAAAATATGTTCCATTAAAATGTCATTTTTCAAAAGTGAATAGAAATAAAAGTAAAGAAGCAAATTTTCTAACTTACTGTAGAACAGGAACTTAGATTTGTCATTGTTTTTGTTGTTTATTTGGGTTTTATATGTCTTTAATAAACTAATTCCCAGAAAGTAGAGGGGAACTTGTTTTCACATCAACACTTAAAGGTTAGAAATATAAAATAGTGACGTTTTATTTTCGACCGTAGAATGCTGATAAAGCAAAAAGAGACTGAAAGGGGAAAAAAAAAGATGATGATGAAAAATGGAAGGAAAGACAAGAATTAAGAAGATGCCAACAGCATGTTTTATCAAAACCATGGCAGAAAAAAGATTTCAGGATGAAAAACTAAGCCACGTCACAATATACAAAACAAATAACAATGATGAAAAACGTTAAAACTAACAACAATCATGAAAAAGCAAAAATATAGGCACAATTTTTTAATTCAAATCTCCACCATTGCTTGCTCACCAGTTGTGTTTTTTGGTACCCGTGGAAGGAGTGGGGGAGCCCCCTGGTTTTGGGCTGGGGTCTTACTAGATAAACCACCCGCAACCTGCTGATGTGAAGCAGTGTTTATTAATGAGTTCGTGGGAACGGATGCTACAGCTGAACAACTTGGGGCCTTTGCTCTGATATTGAGAACATTTGGATTCACAGGTTTGAAAGCGCTAGTGTGTCTGAAAGAACATTGGAAAATGCTTTATCAAATCTCAACATCTTATAAAAGAAAACAAATATATAAGTATAGCACTGTTTTTAAGAAAGAAAATGATCAAATAATAAATTATGAATGATCGATTTATTTATTCAATACAAATTTTATTTTGCTCTCTCTTTTTATGTCCATATCAAGTCTCATGTAGCAAATGAATTTAAAGTAATGCTCTCATGTTTCTCTGCCATACTTCTGACACTGGTACATCCAAATCAATTGTATGCTAAGCGTCTGTTATTATTGAATTCAACTTCTACATCCAGCTTCAGCTTCCATTATTTTGTAAAACTAGTACTATCTGAGCTTCTTTAACGATCACGTCCCATTATTGTGGAAACCTTATCTCTTTTCATTTCTTCTTAAAAAACATAACAAGACAAGTGTCTCTCTAGAAATTACATAAATATTGAATTTTCTACATGTCTCTAATAATTGTGTTGCTTACCTATTAATACTGACGTAATTGCCAGGGAACACACCAGATTCCCCAGTTTTAACACAGCTTCCCTTGAACCATCCATCTTGGCACTTTTCAACGACCACATAGTGATCTCCCTTTTGCAGTTCTAGCTCATCATCTTTTTGAGGAAAGTAGTTGTACATCGCAACATAGCTGAATTGATGCAGAAGCCAAGAAGTCAGTGAGATAATGAGATTGATTATAATGCATATAAAGTAAAAAATGATACAAAAATTCCAGTATATAATTCTAACAGAACAAAAAATTGTAAAGAAGAAATTCTGTACTTCAAAATGGCAAGAACATAATACCAACATTTATAATGTAAATATAACAGTGAAAAACAAAACAAAAACTAAATATATAAATAAGTACATTCAAAACTTCTAAGCATTCACTACAATCTCTCCTAATTTTCTAAATATATATTAATCTATCAGTTTTGCAGAAGAAAATGAAGATAAAAACAGGTACAGAGAAGAGCTAAAAATTAGATTTACAGAGGGCTTGGAACGGCTGCTGGCTGGGCAGTGTCAGATTGTCCTCCATGGCTGGAAGAGGCAGTCTCCACATCATCTTCTTGGCTTTTGGCAGGAGATGAACGCTGAAAAGTTACATAGGATGTGCTCTTATCTTTTGGTTTGAACTAGCTGTTTTTGTTTTGCTTTGCTTTGCTTTGTTTTTATTCCTACTACTAGTGTCAAATTCTAAAAGATCTGAACACAGCAGAGAAGTTTTGAAATGCATATTTGGACATCTTTATGACTTAAACTTTACGTTTATACTCTAAAATGAACCTATTTGAAAATTCATTCGATGTTCAAACCTGACTAACAGTTCTATGAAAATAAAATCCATTAAAATGTGGTAGACATGGAACTCATCAACATGGACACATCAAATTATAATAGTCAATGGCATTCAATATGACATGATGCCAGCAAAATCAATTAAAATGAATTGTAAAATTTAACAACGCATTGACCTAAAATTCTTACATGTGGTGAGGACAAAGCAGGACTACTCCTGTCAGCTGAAGCAGAGACGGAAGATGATGATATAATAGTCTCAATGGTACCAGTATTTAATGACGGAGCATTGTGTGACACCTGAGAGCCCTCCACACCAAGCACCACTTCCATGGAATGCCTCTGAGAGGTGGAGTTTGAAAGAACCGGGGAGAATCTAGATGGTGATGAACTATACGAATGGCGCTTGTTTTGAGGATCAGGAGTATCACTTGATAAGTGTTCGGCTGAGTTTGGAGAGGAGCGAACCATGAGTGCATCTGCTGCCACAGTTGAGGTTGAAGTAATGGCAGTAGAGCCAGACTGACCAGATGATGATGGGGACAATGAGGGGGCTGGCGTTGGCGGGGTTGAGAATTCACAGGTAGCAGCAGGCCTATTCTCTGGGGAAGCAGAGGGACTTGGCACACATGAAAGGGAAGTACGGGTTGTTGTTGTTGTTGTTGTTGTTGTTGTTGTTGTCAGAGTTGTAGCTGATAGGCTACTACCGACAGACACTGTGGTCACTGTGGCAGATGAGTTTGATGACGTTGATACAGGTACTGAAGATGCTGATGTGGAAGATATTGTCAAGTGTGTCTTTTTGCTAACAAGATCACGGGCGGCATCATTTAGCTGGTAAAAAGTAAAATAAAATTAAGGCTGAGAGATACCAATTAATGGAAAATTCTAATGAGTCTGAAACATAAACTGCGAAACATAAGAGTGTGGAAATAATTTTTTCAAATAAGCTCATAAAGACAAACTATTTCATTCTCACATATTCTCTTAAATAACATGACATAGAAATTGATTATCTCAGGAAATTGTGTTTATCTATTTTTAATTTTTTTAAAATAGAAAATAATTTTGTTCTCTCTTTCCTCTTTTATTAAGGGGAAATACGGTACTTTGAATGAACCATTTTTTGGGTCTGGACATCAAAATTGAGATTTTAACATCATTGTCAAATTGAACTTATTGGCTTCCATTTGAATGTATTCCCACGTCGAAATTCAGTCAATTTCCTGTAAAAAACGATCTTTGAAAGCATCAGGTACCTTCATTTTAACTAAAAATTATAAGAAAATAAGTCTGTTTTGATTACATTCTTCGCCGTGTTAACTCTACACCCCTATAAAAAAATGGACTCATCTTATACCGAATGAAAGCCTAATGCTTCCTCACTCCCTTGATGTTGAAACAACAGTGCTAGCATGATCCATTTAATGTACATTCATAATAATATTCATGACAGTCACAAGAAGCCCACTTCCATTTATGGGCATAATGAACTACACATACAATACTAGTACTATGGGAACTCATGAAGGCGGCTATTGGGGTCAACAGCTTCTCCCATCAACCAATCACAGTCCCCTTTACTTCAAAGTGGACCTGTTTCCCACACACTCGGCACTAATCAGGATCTCTGCGTCTGTGTTTTGTTTACATTGTGACGTCACACTGAGTGTTTATTGTGATGATGTTTTCTTGAAATATTATTTCTTTTGCATATTTTATGAATTGTTTGTATATAAAGACAAATAGGACTTTGAGAACTAGCAGAGGCATAAGCTGGGTACAACTTATGGTGAAGAAATTGTCCCAAAACTCTTTTTGTGGATGCGAGGTTGTGCTTTTTAGTCTTTTTTCTCGTTTTTCTCAAAACTTCTTCGCCACTCAAGGGCCCGTTTCTCATACTCTAATCATCACTCTGGGTTGAAACTTAAAAGTTATGATCCCTTTATAAAAAATTTTTATGAATTTTTTTTGTGCAAAAAAAAAAAAAAAAAAAGCAAAAAAAAAAAAGCATAATTTTGCTGTACGTTGTATATACCATTCAAATAAATTCATAAAAACTGTACTTTTGAATGTTTCGAAAAAGTAATCTGACAAATCTGAGAGAAAGGTGGAGTGAATTTTCTCTTAAATTTCTAGTCAAATTGACTGCATAGGGTTTTATTAAAAGGTACCTAAAGATCATCAAAAAATTCAAGATAGCGGATATTTTTTGATCATTACCATGGCAACGGAGGTTCAGATTGATGCTAGGAATTTTCGTTTGTTAACATATTGGACCGTTTGAAACCCCGATTTTCTTGTGAAGCTACATTTTTCCGAGAGGCACTTTCACTGCCGTATTTCCTCTTAACCAAGTAAACAATGATTTTAGTAGATTTTACATATTGAGATAATCAAAATGGCAGCCATAGCCATGGGAATCAATTTGTACCTGAACAAATGAATATTTAGCTTGATTGTCCATATCAGTACCATACCTTACATTTCACTGTGACATGCCATTATAGATCTAGATTTTCCCTTTCAAAAAATAAAATTCTTCCAGAAAATTTGCTTATCAGCTCAGCATTTAGAAATGTAATAGAACAAAAAGATTCAGTAGCGTAAGTGTGCATAGCACCAAGATGTTAAATAAGTGTCATAGGTCTCTAAATACAGGTACCAATGTGATAAAGCAAAAAAGATATCAAGTTCTATGATAATGTAAGGCAAAACTTATTTATCTGGATTGAAATTGTACACACTAGAGTATGTTGGCTAACAGCCAATTCATCATCATAAGTATTCAATTTAAATATGCACGCAGACACATCACAAATACACTCAGTGCACTCAAAGAGTAAGTCCATTACTGTAATGGTGCTCATGAGCTAGTCCAGGGGAATATTTGTCCTGAAAAGCTTACTCTTTAGCTTAGGCTACTAATTTCATGAGGAAACAAAAATAAAATTTATCTGGTTTTGACTGTTTTAGGATAGCTAACGCTTTTGATTTATCATGAGTTTGGTAACAATAATATAAAGAGAAACCAAACAATACTTTGGCTTGTTTTCAGTTTAACCATTCTACTAGTTTAATTATGTGCCACTAAATGCATGTTTTCACATGCAAAATTGCCATTGTAGGACAACACTCCACAATTAGGAACAATAAAGATGCCTTCATTGCTATCTTTAAAATTTATTTACTAAGAGACAAGAAAAATTTGCTACAACTCATTCAACCTATCAATGCAAAGAATATAAGTCATGCAAACACTATTATGAGGTTAAAATTTCTATTTGAAATTTTCAGAAGAAGCTATACACATGTGATGTGTTCAACAGCGACCAGACATTTATTACAATTATTTATAACATGCACATCAAGTTAGATGGCATATTTAGACAATCTGCCAATATAAAAAAAATAAAATAAAATTCCACTGTACTAATCCCGAAAGGGAAATTATCTTTTTGTTTTTTAACCAAAAATCAAGCGTAAGCCTCAAGAGCAGCGTCACAAACAAAGCAATTTGTGTTAAAAACTTTGCCCAAGGGTTTAATTACAGTGTCCCCAATGAGACTTGAACCCACAACCCTTCAGTTGAGAATCCAAAGTGCTACCGCTGAACCACTGTGACAATATGTATGGTGGTCTGGGAAAAACATGGATTTGTCGCTATTTTGACTTTTCATGGTTTTATTGTTTCTAAAAACTAGAAAATCAGCTGATTATTATGCTTTTTAAAATTTTAGAGCTACCTTACATTGTTCTTTTTTAATTGAATTTTTAAAGCGCCATACTTCAAGTGAGCAAAATGGAGAAAAATGCCTTCAAGGTTGGAGCACTGAAAATAGAACAAGGTCATGAGTTATGATTGCCTACTAGATCTAGAACTAGATTAGATCCTATTTTCCAGACTAAACATTAAAAAGTGCTATAGAATTGTCAATTTAATGTCTAAACATATAACTTGATTACAGTTTTTCTAGATCTAGATCTAAACTCTATAATATTATCTAATAGATCTACTCTACAAAGTCTAACTAGATTAGGAAATCTTCTTTGTTTTGATATGCGATATAATGAGTTTGTGGTTTTTGTTTTGGTTAACAAAAATGTTGCTAGAAGGAGGAACCTTGACAGTCGAGTCACAATCGCTGGTTGCTCATAAAGTGACAGATTTACAATTTGACCATCAAATTGTGAATAAAGCAGATTTCTGTATTGTTTGATATTTTCATGGATGAAAGATTAATCATTAAAGATTCAAAAACAACCGAAACCCCAAAATCGATAATTATGACTGAAACCACCTTTTTCAGCCTGTACCTCGAAATAAGGCTCAGCGACAATTCTGTATTTCTTCTAGACCACCATACATATATATACTGTATAGCAACATTTGAGGGACCAACCTCGACAAAAGAGAGAGGGAAAATGCCTATTTTATCTCCTTTGCGCCCTTCCAACCAATTGTCATCCACTCGCCTGATCACAGTAAGAATTTCATCCTGCAGAGGGATATGAAAATATCTCAATGAACTGGTAAAATAAATCAATAATTGATTTAAACTCACATGCAAAACTAACAAACAGGGAAGGCTACTCATTCATTCATAAAGGACAGAGAAGAAGTGCTTATGTAAAAAAAAAAAAAAGGTGAGATATAATTACAACAAATGTTTGAGCGAAACACCTGAGCTTACATCGTACACCAATCAGCGAAGGAAAAAAAAAAAAGACTGAAAAACACTAGAGCTGTGATACATTTATCTGCAGCTTACTGAAAAGCTTCATGAATTTTAAATACATGAAGAAACACTTTATAAAACAATATGAGCTTTTATTTCAGTCGATATAACATTACTCTCTCCTGTCAGATCAATGTGTCATCAACATTTTTATAAATATGACCATGCTATCAGCCGTAATTGTGGAATATCTTAAGGAGGAAAAAAGAGGGGCTCAATAATTTTACAAGACTCAAGTCTTGAAGCACTCATTGATACAATCAAATTCAACTGTTTTTAAAATTAAAAAGTTATGTTGGTTAAGTGGGCCCTTTATTCGCTATACAAAATAAAAAAGAACATCCATAAACATGTTTCCCACATCCACAACTTGACATGAGCTGGATCTAATTCAAATGTGTTATCCTGCTTACTTTTTGAAATGCGAGACAATCCTTCTCATTCTCATCTTTCAAATCAAAATCAAACAGAGCCCTGCTCTGAGGCACTTGGGGCAGAGGAATGATTATCTGAAAGGAAAGCAAAGCAAATTCAAAAGCATTCAAATCACTTAAGAATATGATATGCAGAATATAAAACAGATTTGTATTAAAAAATGATAACAAAATGAGAGTTCTCGGGTATTCTTTTCTGCTCATTTTTCCTTGACTTTATCTTATAGAAGTTTATTTGAGGTTTTTAGGTGCTTCCTTTTTATTTTTGCCTTCTTTTTTTTTTTTTTGGTTATTCTAATTTACATTGACTGTGAATGCAAGCGAGTCTCATTTTGTTTGAAAATAAACAAAAATAAAACAAAAAAGATGTAGCATTACCTTAACAAAGTTAGCAGGAAAGCAACCCATTTTCCCTAATAATTCCCCCTGATACCAGTTGTCGTCAATTTGCCTCCGTAGTTGAATAATGTCACCTCTCTTGAAGTTGAGATCCCTGAGAAAGAAAAGGAAAATTTATTCAAATGTAATGAACAGGAAGGTCAAAGATATCAATATAGCACATGTATAATTAATTATTCATACATAATTATCTTATTATCATGAATGAATACTGAGAGAGTGCTGAATCAATTTCAGCATTGTTTAAAAGTTCACAGTTATATTGACAAATCTACTTTGACAGGCTTTCCTCTGATAGTTTGCAGATTGGAAAGAGGAACATGAAACCAACAAGTGTATCGTATCAATTTGGATTGAATAGCACGTATATAATAATCTGTATTACACATTTTCTTCAAACCTTTGATTCTCTTCAAAAACATTCAATGAGAAATTCAATATAAAAAAACACAAACACACACATACAGAAGACATAAAGTCTTAAAAACCCACATCAATCTTATACTCCCCAGTCCTTGATTAATAAATTCAAGTAATATAATCCTCTTAATAAAAATCCCGCTTAAAATATAATTTATACCTTTACAGATAGCTTTGTGGATTTTCGCCATATACTGGCATTTCTATCTTTTAAATGTTCAACTTACTCTTTTTCAGCAGATTCATAATCGTATAAGGCTTTAGCAAATGACTGCCCCTGAAGAATAAAAGAAAAAAATTGTCTTTGGAAAACTTTGACAATCATAAGCATAACTTAAAATTTCTCATCGTGACTGTTCACACACACACACACACACACACACAAACACTGTCGTGACAATAATACAACTATATAACAGTAAGACTACAGTGGAATTCATTTAATGTGAACCTGTTTAAGACCAATTTGGCCCTTAACACGAACTGACGCGAATCCCTGTTTATCTTTCTTCTTTATTCAACTAATGCAATGTTCTATAACACGAACGCAAATTTTACCAGATCTTGTTTAAATGAATCGAAACCGGCACTTTTCATAATCTTTTCTCTTAGAATCCCCACCTTTTTTTGCACTAACAGAGCTTCGGGCCGCTGCGAGCCAAACGATGCACAGGAGTTAAAATTAAAAAGCACCTCCACACACAAAGGGAGAGGGGTTGGTAAAGGGTACACAAGCACATCACACCACTGCCTCCTAGAATAGGAGATTTCTGAGGCAGTTGATCACACACCCATGCCTTGTCATGACTTGCGGTACGCAAGCATGGCCCCCTACTGCAAGGCATTGTGTTTCCATCGCGTGTCACTGAGCGTGTGATGATGCCCTCTACTCTAGGAAACCTTAGTATAGGTAGCCCCAGCCTCCACCTTTCACCCAATTGCCGCTAGCAACACCACTACCTCCCCTCTTCTCCACACACCTGCCCCTCCTTTCTTTTTGGCTAACTGCAGTGGACTGAGCTCATGTCGAGTTGCTTTGCTTGCACCATAGCAGCATCATTCATTCAAATTCAAGGCACTTTGATCTAGGTCTTCACTCCCCGAGATGAAACATGAAAAATTATTGCTCCAGGGTTCAAATCGGGTTATCTTCCTTAATTTTCCTCAATCATCATAACACAAATTCTTGATACCACGGAACACTTTCCTTGGTCCCTTAGAGTTTGTGTTATCAGGAGTCTACTGTACTTGTTATGGCCTTTTCAGTCAAACTATTATTGATCAAAAGATTGTTTCTACCTCAAACAATTTTCAAAGGCTTTTAATTTTGATCTCTTAATACATGAAGTCAACTCTGACAGATGTATTTAAGTCTACACCATTCTAAAAATGTAGATATATAATTTAAAAATTAAAAAAAAAAAAAAGAAAAGTTTGAACAAGTTTGTGGGTATGCCACATGATTTTTATTTCTGTAAACAGAAAACTTGGGGTTTTTGAGGGAGTTAATGGGTTCATTTCATTGATCTGTCTTGATTTTAGAAGAGCATTTAATTTAGAATTCTCTATTATAACAATAATAGACTAAATGTGATTAACCAGGTAAATCAAATTAAAGTGATCAATGCAAATTTAAAATAAATTAAATCTCACTTGTCTTTTTAATTTACCTTTTAATTAAAAATGTACACTCCCCCGTAATATATACTTGCCTGTCTGAAATGTTGAGTAGATTGTAAACCCCGAGCATCACTTCGTGTCCTATGAGGACTAGGTCCTGGCTGCCTTACTGGACTTGTACCAGCTTTATTGTTGTGGATGACAGGAAGGCGAACACTTTCATCTGCACCTACCTTGTAACCCTGAGTCTTAAGTCCTTCTAAGATTCGTACCACCAGGATATTTGTGGGCAAATCAGAGACCTTGTGAGTAACAAGAGCTCGGCATTCAGGGCAACGAAGTTCATGCTTAGTCAATACTATCTCATCCAAACATCGTCGACAGAATGTATGCTGACATGGAAGAACCTTGCAGCTCTGATCAAAGCGCTCAAGGCACACTGAGCATTCAAGTAACTCACTGATTTGTTTCTCATCCATTAAAGTAGCTTATACTCATAGTTCTAAATGTAATTCCTTTTCCCTCAGACAAAATTATCAGCAGACACATAATCTACTTGCAGTTATCCTCTTCCATCTATCTGAAGAAAAAAAAAAGAAAGAAGAGAAAGCAAAGAAAAATTAGGCTGGTTCCATTTTCACTCAATATATTTCAATACAAAAAGAATTTAGAATCTGTATAATTTGGGAGGCCTATATCTGTATATATTGAAGTAAACGGATAGTATTTTTATAAACAAGATTATGGTTTTTCAGTTAGTGTTGTTTTTATGAATAAAAAATGTGCTGTGAATGGTCACAAGCTAGACAATAAACAAAAGCCCTATTGAGTGAAAATTGCATAAAATTGATTGAAAATAGCATAGCATTGTGTAATAAT
>JBCJKE010041516.1:0-12063 GCA_039654525.1 Melibe bucephala | reverse complement strand
ATGTATGTATGTATGTATGTATGTATGTATGTATGTATGTATGTATGTATGTATGTATGTATATATATATATATATAAATATATACATATAAATATATTCATATATATAAAGACAAAGGAGTGCTACTGTAAGTATCGCCAGAAAGACACCCTAAACCTTAATACTACACTCATCTACACTTAACATGATGTTGCTAGACTTGATTTTTCATTTAAGCAGATAGTTTTCATTGGAGCCTACACGAAGTTGAAGTTGAACAAGAAAGTGCTTGAGACCTTACAGGCCTGTTCACCATCTCTATGTGGGGACAGAAGATTGAGACTAATAGAGTGTGGCATTATATGTTGTCAGCAAATTTTCCCAGAGAAGGTCTTACCTCACTTAGAAACAATTTACTGATGGTGCTGTGAATATGTTGTTGGGGAGGTTATTCCATGTATTGATGACTCGTTCGCTGAAGAAGTTACAACCAACTTGTAACCTTGCATGTCCTCTGTACAATTTAAGGCTGTTTCCCCAGGTGTTTCTACCTTTGCCTATTTGGAATGTAGGGTTTTCAGTCTTATACACCTCATGGATATACTTGCACAACAAGAGTCCACTGTAATTTAGTTTTTTATAAAACATCTAGTCTTAAAGATATACCGTGCAACACTAATGTTGCTGAAAATTGCCTGTGCCAGTTATACAAATCTTATAGATAAATGCAATGAATAAGTTGATTTATTTTCCTTGGGAGGGAGTTCCTACCGCTACCAGTATCACTGATGTTTTATCAATAGTTTAACTCTATTAATACCAAATGAGTATCACTAGAGTCTGTAGAGAGACAGGGATGAGAGAGAGATTGGGAAGGAGAGACAGAGAGGGAGACAGACAGACAGACAGACAGACAGGAGACAGACACTGAGACAGAATCTGAGAAAGACCAAGAGGAAGGGAAGGGGAGGAGGAAGCTTATTATAGATCACTAGACAAGTCATTGTACCAGCTGGTTTGTGTGCTCATCCTTATTACTGACACAGCATATTTTATTGGCTTATTGTTTCCTCCTGAAAAGACCTTGCCTATAGGCTTATTTTTAGACGTGTCACACAAAGCATGCATTCTGATAAAAAAAAAGAGCCTTAAGAGTTACATATAGATTTACATGCATTGATATTGTGGTATTGGTGTGCTATTCAATCATTTGTGAAACACCATTACTTGTGTGGACGTCATGTCTAACATCATATATCTTACATCTCTTTTTTTCATTCCCTTACAAAATCAAACTAAGCATAGTCAAGTGTAATTAAGAAACATGATCACAAGCATCTTTGAGAATAAAAATACTGGTAAAAAATGTGGGCTGGTATCATGTTTTGGAGGATTATGAATAGAAAGTGAAAGTCTCTATGATTCAAAGGTGGCTTTTTTTTTCTTTCTTTTTTTTTTTATATGAAGACAACTTTAATTCAAATGGCCCTTTCATCCATTGAATCACATGATGAGTAATAAGAGGCAACTGGTGACATTCTTCATAAGTTTCAAATATTATACTGTAAAATATTAAAGAAAAACATAAAAATTGGATGACTACTAAGGACATGCAAGACAAGTTGGTAGCAACTACTTCAGCAAACGAGCCATCAATAAATGGAATAACCTCCCCAACAACATCAAAATAAGCATAGTGAAGTGTAATAAAGAATCATGACAGCAAGCATCTTTGAGATTAAAAATATTGGTAAAAAATTTGGGGTGGTATCATGTTTCAGGGAATTATAAATAGAAAGTGAAAGTCACTATGATTCAAAGGTGGCTTTTTTTCTTTTCTTTTTTTTTAAGACTTCATGTCATGTGGAGACGACTTTAATTTAAATGGCCATTTCAAGTGTTGAATCACATGATGAGTAATAAGAGGCAACTGGTGACATTCTTCAAAATAGACTCAAATTTTATACTATACAGAATATTGGATGACTACAATGACGAAGAATAACCTGACATGGGAGAAAGATTAAAATGCAAAAAGGAATTTACAAGTTGTTGCAAACAATAAATAAATATATATGATGCTTAAGACTTCTTCTGAAAAAGGTGATGGGGGTGGGCGACAGAGGAGAGAAAGACAGACAGACAGACAGACAGACAGACAGACAAGCAGGCAGGCAGGCAGGCAGACAGACATAATATAGTTCAAAGAGAAAATAAGAAAGAGACAGACAGAAAAACAAATTGATTGTGAGATGGAGGGATTCATTATTCATAGAGACATGGCTAGAGAACAGAGGAGATTACGGACGGACAAAGACAATTAAAAAAAAGGATGGGGGGGGGGGGGGGGGAGGATAGATATAGTGAGGGGACTGTGGGTCTGGCAGAGATGGTGAAAGTAGTAAAGAGAGATTATATGCTTGATGAAACTAGTAAAGGAATATCATATGCTTGGTGAAACTAGTAGAGGAAGATTATTAGCTTGATGAAAGTAGTAAAGGAAGATTACTAGCTTGATGAAACTGATAAAAGAAGATTATATGCTTGATGAAACTAGTAAAGGAAGATTGTTAGCTTGATGAAACTGATAAAAGAAGATTATATGCTTGATGAAACTAGTAAAGGAAGATTATTAGCTTGATGAAATTAGTAAAGGATGATTGTTAGCTTGATGAAACTAGTAAAGGAAGATTGTTAGCTTGATGAAATTAGTAAAGGATGATTGTTAGCTTGATGAAACTAGTAAAGGAAGATTGTTAGCTTGATGAAACTAGTAAAGGAAGATTGTTAGCTTGATGAAAATAGTAAAGGAAGATTGTTAGCTTGATGAAACTAGTAAAGGAAGATTGTTAGATTGATGAAACTAGTAAAGGAAGATTGTTAGCTTGATGAAACTAGTAAAGGATGATTGTTAGCTTGATGAAGCAATTAAAGGAAGATTGTTAGCTTGATGAAACTTAGTAAAGGAAGATTGTTAGCTTGATGAAGCTTAGTAAAGGAAGATTGTTAGCTTGATGAAACCAGTAAGGGAAGATTGTTAGCTTGATGAAACTAGTAAAGGATGATTGTTAGCTTGATGAAACTAGTAAAGGATGATTGTTAGCTTGATGAAGCTTAGTAAAGGAAGATTGTTAGCTTGATGAAACTAGTAAAGGGAGATTGTTAGCTTGATGAAAATAGTAAAGGAAGATTGTTAGCTTGATGAAACTAGTAAAGGAAGATTGTTAGCTTAGTAACTATCAATGCTGAAAGAACTAGGGAATAACGCACATACTAAACACACATAGGATAATACCTGAGCAGAGTCATTGAAACCAACAGAAAAAAGAAAAGATCCATACATCCTCAATACACTTTTCTTTCACAAATAGCGTCCTTGCCTGACTTAAGCATATTTAATATAAATATATAGACTGAAATGCAAACATATGTTTAAAATTTAAAAGCCTATGACTATATAATTTCTTCAGTAAGTTGAACACCAGAGGTACATAAATACTGCATTGTATGTTAAATTTTGAAGACTTGTCTTTCCCCAAATGTTCTCAGAAAATCGTTGTAAAGAATATTTGATATCAACAAATTCAGAAAAAATATATTACTTAGAAGTTTACCACATACAGTGAAGATATTTAAAACAGATTTTAACATGCAAAAATAAAAACATATACAGGCCAATGAATTCATGTCTAAAAGAAAACTGCGCATATAAGGGGGAGCACCAATTGAGGAATCAAAATACAGAAAATGACATGAAAGACCTTTAGAAATGTTATACATGTAACAGTGGAACTCGGGTTCAGCTGCAACATTTTAAAATAAATCATTACACATCAAATGCACTTAATCAATTATTAACTATCATAAATAATAAGTCTAAGTTCTCCGGTTACTGTTGTTTCTTCAAAATGGATGAAATTAGAGAAATGGAACAAAAAATCAAGATTTCATACAGTTTTAAAACATTCCATAAATTTCAGTGTGATGCAAAACAAAACACTCTCCTCCAGAAACCATTAAATGTGTATTTCAAACAAAGCTACACTGATACTAGAATACAACTTGGTCACACATACCTACATGTACATCTATAAAATCAACTATATCCAGCAATCTAATTACAGTTGGTGAAAGTACATCTAGTTGGTGTATAAAGAGAGGAATCTTCATCACAGTTCTGGTCAACAATTAGTGTGTCACACAGAGAAGTTGGAGGCGAAACAAACAAGAGGATTAATATTAATATAATTATATAAGCAAATTGAAAATTGAGTTCCATGACTAGAGCCAGTTTATTCTCTAAAAACAGCAATTTTTAATACCAATAAATTGTGGAGTGAGTTGAGAGAGTGTGCCAATGGAGTTTCAACCATTTGGAGGAAATATTCGTTAACTATGTTGTTAAACAAGTAGAAGAAAAAGATAGAGGAAAAGAAGGATTCAAATGAAATAGTTGTAAATATTTTTCTTTCATAATGTAATAAAACCTGGATATTATACATATACAATTAATAATTAACTCAAGTGAATAAGTAGATACACGATCCATAACAACAACATAGATTAATGGAATATCCCCTATAATAAAAAAAAAAAGTTAATTATTGCTTTTAAATAATCAGATTTGGATACAAACTATACCATGAGACAAAGAGTCTCTTTATGTCAACACACTGCTTAAAATTGTGCATCAGTCATTAATTTGATCAAACACACTTTTCAATAATTTATGCAGTAGTCTCTGCCTGAGAATATACCCTACAGGAAACAAATAAATCATATTCATAGGAGGTTTGTGTTCTTACTTAGATCTCAGAGGAGAAAACCCATGTAAATATAAACTGACATCAGAGCAGCTCAAAGATATGTTTTGTCTGTCTGGTGTGGCTCTGAAAGGCATATTAAGTGATCCTTGTTACATATCAGTCAATGATCCTGTAATGCAAGTGCTCATTTATACAATACCTAGACAGCATTTTTGATCATTTTTGACCTTACTAAAGACATACACATAGAGCTTTTCATTTTTGGTTTCAGAGGCAAGACAAGTCGTATCTTTCTTTAGTAGAACTTCCAAATAAAGATTTCCTGAGTAAAGACCAGCTTCAATCTAAGACCCAAAATGATGTAACAGATTGTTTTCACAATATGAAATCTCTCCAAAAAACAATCCCTTCCCTTAAACGACTAAAGGCTTGTTGGAGCCCGGTCCTGAAGTGCCTATAGCATGTTAGGCCTTCACAGAAGTCAAATGCTAAGTTGACCCTACTTATTCTAGAATTTGTTATTCAACTTCCATTGTCTATAGTTCAATTGTAAAGTCACTTGTCTTATCTATATATACCTGAGAATCAGGTACATGCAGGATCAAAATCCTCCAGAACCACCAAGGGAAAAACAAAAAAGGCAATTAGTCCGAAGGCACTGGGTGTCATGAACCCAGTGTGGCCTGGTCTCCTTAAGGATGTCAGAAGTTTAAGGCTGAAACACCTGTTCGAGGGGGATTCTCTTCTCTGAAGATCTGGTAGTTTCTCGCTCTATAAGAGTTTCCTATACTTACCTCATTAGAAAAGAATCAATACTATTTATGACGGAAGTGAACCAAGGCTGCCTTGGGGACTCAAGATCATTTCCTTGGAAACACCACAGGCAAGCACTCAAAGAAATCTATTTGCTTTAAATTATCTTGTGCTCTGGTCCACTGACAAAATGAAAATGATTATGAAACAAAGAAATCCACATCCTTGAAAATTTAACCCTTTTGAAATCAAACCTTTATGCATGGTATAATAACTAAAGACATCACCCAAAGAAAGACATCCCTTGTCACATCAATTCAACTAAAACTTGTCATTCCCAATATCATATTACACAAGCCTTTTGTTTTTCCTGATGGCGGTTATTATTCAGAACTTGTACTGAATTACATATTACGTGTTGTCTAGACATATGCTGGCTCGGAAGAAAGAGAACCTTTTAAAAGGAAGATGCATGTCAAAAAAAGATTGTAATTGTTGAACGTGTATTATATAGAAGAAAATCCTGTATCCTGGGAACCATGTTCTTAGGAGGCATGTTCTCAGGCAGAGACTAGTATACTTAATTAAATACTTGTCAAAACCATAGAACATTTTATCATGATGACTCACAATATCGTCAAAGCTACACAATTTTCAGTTATTTTTCCCAGCAATAAAAGCTTGAGAAATTGTCTCCTATGGACATTGAGCATTTTAAAAATGATTATGATGAGCTTGAGGAGTAGGAATATTTCTCATTTACAAAATAAATTTGTGTATGATTTTCAATCTTCATTTAGATTTTTCAGATCAGTTTTATTATTATACATGTAAATGATCAAATCAACAGGAAAGTTTACATGTGATATGAATTACGCATACCGGTATATATATGATTTATAATAAACAACACATGAGTAAATATTTTGTTTTAAATTATTAACTCCAGTCTGCCTAACCAAACCTTATTAAAGGAAAAGGTATGGATCTAAAACAAAATTTAGACTTCAAGATCCACTGAAAGATATTCATCCCATGATAATCTTGCTTATGTTGATTATGACAATGATAGCACACCCCAAAAAACCTTGAATGATATAATGATGGCGTGTTAGCATACCAGAGCAAGCATATTAATAACACTGCAATATTTATGTATATAACAATTACCACAATTTGAATAGCCACATGAAGACATGATTTCAGTATTAACATGACTGTGCACAAAAACATCCAGTCATGATTTGGGTATCAACAAGATGAAATACATGAACTAACAAAGCCAGTCAGCCTATGTAATATAGAACATTGTGGTGTATCAAAAAAAAAGTCCGACATTTCCACTTTCTCAGCAATCTTAACTGACATGACAACATCTTGAAATATTGTTCTCTCAGGCAGGCACACAAATTTCAAATTGAATGAATTAAAAATGTAAAAACACAAAATGATACAAACTTCTGGGTAGAATAAGACTTGTGGAATGAGCAATAATTGAGGAGCAGCTGACAGCCACATTGACTTGATATGGACAAGAGTTCTAGTTTGCACATCATAAGGACAGCTTCTTTGCCAGGAAAGGGATTTTTTGCCAGGAAAGGGATTTTTTGGATATAAGAAACACACACACACACACACACACACACACACACACACACACACACACACACAGATAGATAGGAAACATGAAAAATTGTGTGATAATATTATTTCTGCCCAATTGTACAATAAAATTAAGTGGTCCTCATGAATATAAACCTCATAATTGACTAAAAGGGAAAAAATCCATGTTTTCAAATTATTATTATTCTTCATTCCACTTTTCCTATAAGGATATACTAGGAAAGATCATGATGTACCTGATAAGCATAGTACTGATGCACCTGATAAGCATAGTGATCAGGAGGAGACCATCATGTGCTTGCCTCTGACACGTACTCAAGGTCAAAATAGCAAAAACACACGTCTCCATGGGGTCTTTTTTCGGGGTTTTTTTTTTGTTTGTTCTAAAATCTAAAATATATGAGATTCAATCAATCAGTTTTGAAAACAACTGCAACAACAAACAAACAAAAAAGATAAAAAGCAAAAAATGAGAAGGAAAATGTAAAAAATAAGGTGACTACCCTATACAATACTTATAGATCAATGGTATCATCACAAAATGTTCAGGTCAGAATCTGATGGTCAAATGCTCATCAGTTTTTGTCGACTAACTACATAATAAGTTTGGATAAAAAGCATTTTGCATCTTTTCAATACTATCCCATGGCGGCTACATATATAAATATTTTACATATCAAGAGATTAATTATATGTTCCTAGTAAAAAGATGCCTACCAAAACGAGTAGTCTCTTATATGAGTGATCCATTTTCAGCCAGAGAGATAATTGACACTGCTATTTTCACTGAAGGTAAAGAGATTTGATACGTTGATGTAATTTTTGATTGACTGCTGAGGACCATTCATTATGATTATGATAGTGATCTTATTTTAACATTTTGGGGCAAAAAAGAAAATGCACAATGAAAATTAGCCTTACACTTAATTACACTGTGAGATTCATACATTTTTCTTCTTTTCTTTAACAACAATTTTACTATCACTTTTGACAAGACTTGAATGAACAATTATCTCTCAAAAGTGGTATTAAGAGATTTCAAAGATAAGTATGATTACACATATAGTATATAAGTCTTTAAGCCAAAAAAGTTGTGCAACAGAAAGATTTTAAGCGAGTTTGTAAAGGCCACAAAGGAGAGCCAGCAACAAGATTGTCAGCTGCCTTTATATATCATTCAATTTCACATACCTCAAATCTCAAACACAAGAAGAAATGGTTTAAAATTAGATCATTGAAATTTGAAGTGCCATAACAAAAAGTACTTACATGAGAAACATTCATATGTAAACCTTCAATCATTTAAAAACACAAATGACATCCATACAATCACAGCAATTGTTTAAAAAATACAAGCTACAACCATACGTTCACAACCCCTCTCCTCTCACCCCTGAAAAATAAAATCAATTCTCTTAAATATTTTGCCTTTTTACTATATTTGGAGAAATTCTTATTACGTATTCCTCCAATGTGGCACCAATACAAGAGATAAAGCCTTTTTACCTATATAGAAGTAATATCAATTCGGTCCGATGGCTTTTTAAGGAAGCAACATTATTGATATACTAACAGAAATGAAACCCACTGTTTGACACCAAATTCAAATTTCAATGGTTCCAATACAGAGCAAAAATATAAATTTGATTCTCTGCGCTCTATCACAATTAAACAAGTCAACAGTCAGACCTTCACATAAATGTTTCCTTGCTCTCAACATGGGCAACAATGGGAGGAAATATTTTCAGAGGTGCATTGTAAATGGACAATCTAATAGATGGCAGGGATGATGAGCAGATATAACAAATGAATATATAAGTATCAAGTTCATATGCTATGGCAATTACATGATCAAAGTAAAAGAATGGTACCCAAAAAATGTATTCAATAAACAATGCAATCGCACATGTAAAAACAGGTGTTTTTGTTGAGCTTTGACTTACTGCACAGATCCACTATGGCAATTCTACTCTACAAAATATGTAGTCATATGCAGCTACATTAAATAAAGGTAAAATGAAAAAAAGAAAAAAAAAAAAAAAAAAGAACAAACTGTTCTTTGGCTTTCTTCTGGATAACATGCATTAAATACAAATGATTCTGCTTGAAGCAGGGAAGAAATAATTTCAACCTTACAGGCTCTAAGGCATTACAATGTTACATTGTCATTAAAATTATTTTTAATGGTTTATTATCCCCTGCCACTCTCTTCTTCTTATATGTTACTCTTCTTACTCATCTATTCCTATTATCCACAACAATGACACGTTTTCACCTAAGACATCTGCTTTAAAGTAATGATATGTCAGAGTAAAAGATTTTTTTAAATATTGGGATAAAAACAGGTGCTGTTAGGACTATAAATATTGCTGATATAAGGCATTTCTTACAAAGTATTCCTCACACATACAATGATAACCTATGACTCACTGACATATATGCACTTTTAAACAATGTCTTTCTTGCTTCGTTGATGCATAAATAATTGGTAGTCACTCGAGATCACATAAAGATATGTATGCCAATGTATAATCTTTTAAAACTTTATTATTTCCTTCAAAACATTGCCTTCCTAAATAGATCAGAAAAAACATGCATATGTTCATATTAGTATATCAGTGTCAAATTACTATTCAAATATCTATGCAATCAAAGTTGTTGGTTTTTTTTAAATAAATAAATAAAAAGAACACAAAACGGTAGCTTAAAATTTATTACATTATGTTGAAAGTGTTCAAAACCATATATTTGAGTGAAATTATAGACGAGAAAAGAAACAATGATAATAAAATGCACCCAGTGTTTCTGTCATAAGTCAAGTGACTAAGTTTTAATTGCATCCAGCTGGCATATTCCTGAATGAAATAAAATGCAAGATTCTGTGGGATGCTATCTTGGAGGGACTGTTAAGGTTCTGAAAGTAAACAAAAAACAAATAATTCATTTCAAATTATTGGAAGATGCATTCTTGAGGCCATATAATCGGAATGCCTGATTAAAAAATGAAATTTGCTTAAACCTAACAATGCAAAAATAGTAAAAATAAAAGCACACTGTTGATGTTTTAAATCTATATATGGATCGAAATTGCTCCTCCTCATTATCATACCAAATATTTCAAATTTCCTAAGTATTGAAATATCAGTACATTTTCCCAAGTGAAAAACATAATTTGGATAATATATTGAGTGATTTTGAACAAACCTATAATGAGCATGTTTGCAACACATCATTCAACATATTATTTGCAAAGAGAAAAAAGAAGTTGACAGACTTAAAAAATAGTATGCTTTACCAGCAGGTCAAGAACAATATGTTACACTTACCATAAGGAGAAAATATGGGAAATCTATACTTTACTGTCTTACTCTACAGTCCAATATCCTTCAGCTCTTCCATCAAAGCCTAAATCCATCTTAAATTTAAATATTACTTGTGAATGGATTCAATTTTCTTTTTCATAAAACTCCTTTATAATTTTGACGTACAATTTTAACTAATAGGAGTGAGTATGTGAACTGTTCAGGCATTGAAGCTCCATGGTGAATGATGTATAGAAGGTTTTATAATAACAACAACGTAGCCACAGCACCATCAGTGAATTGTTTCAAATCGAGATTAGACCTTCTCTGGGAAAATGTGCTCACAATATACAACGCTACACTCTATTGATCTCAATCTTCTACCCCCATGTAGAGGTAGAGATGGTGAACAGGCCTCAAGCACTTCAACATCATTAACTTAGGTTATGAAAATAATGAAAATGAAGAAAACTATGAAAATAAGGGCCATTTTACTTGGATTATATTCAGGGATCTCTCACAGAGGTTTGGTTCATTTTGCTCAACGGTTAGTTATTTTATATGTTATGTTGTTTTCATTTCATTAATCTGTTTCAATTGTTAATGTTGATTGTTTGTATATAAATGCATATTTATGATCCAAAGGACAAAAAATATTGTTGCCCATAGTTCTATGAGGACAAGTTTTGCCCACATCCATCAGTATGGACAAGATAGTGAATACATGTAGACAGCTGTATATAGTTCCAAGAGTGAAATAGTTGAAAATAAGTTGAATATATGATATACATGTGGCAACATTGATATATGTTGATTGTGATAATAAGAAATGCCACAGTGGAGAGTGCAATATGAAGAAAGTACAATAAAACAAATACTAAAAGCAACAAAAACTTTTATTAACCTTTGTTTTATTGCTATCAATGTTAGTTTTATTGCTCTTTCTTCATGTTGATTGTAGTAAAATTCATTTTGATCTTGAAGACTATAAAAGAAGTGCTTGATCTATCTAGTCAAGTGCTTAGGGATAGTTTTCTTTTTATTTAAGTATGAGCTTGAATATATTAGTGGAAAAACAAGAATTTCTAGCATTTAGTGTCAAGCAAAGCAGTAAAAATCGAAGGATAACACAACATCCACATTCATTTCATGCACATTATTTTCAAAGTAAAAACAGACCACAATAAATGACCAAACTTACAATATTCATAAAATAGTATTTATTGTGACATATCACTTAAGACACACATATAAATGACTCATGCATTTAAATTGTTTACACATGAATATTCTATGTTTAAAATAAATGTACTTAACTTTTCCATTTGCATGCAGTGAGAATAGTATCTCTTTACAACTTTTATAAACAATTATGAACTGTGTCATCTGATAGATAATAATAAACCTTTGAAGTGCAAGACATATTCAATCCATATTTCAGTTTAAACATTACGTAAAATTTATGTGGGATCATCACATTTTGATCATATAAAGGAAGTATAACTATTAAGCATAGTTTAATTTTAATTACTCAACAACTTTTGCATGCTAATCCTTGATTAATGGTAATGGATTTAACATGGACAATTGTTTAATCTATGGTGTGTGTGTGTGTGTGTGTGTGTGTGTGTGTGTATAT
>JBCJKE010041405.1:0-12067 GCA_039654525.1 Melibe bucephala | reverse complement strand
CCCCCCCTCCCCCCCCCCCCCCCCCCCCCCCCCCCCCCCCCCCCCCCCCCCCCCCCCCCCCCCCCCCCCCCCCACACCCCTCTTTATTTTATCTGCTTTTAATTTTTTATCTCTTCATTTTGATTATTATTCAAACATATATCTATAGATCTGAGTCTAGTTCAAAATTATAAAACTTGAAATGAAGGAAAATGCAACTTACTGAAACTGTTGTAGAGAATTTTATCCACAAGAGAAACAGAGGGGAGAGTCTTGACGACTGAGGAAGTTCCTTGGGACACTTTGTAGACAATAATTTCACATTCTACTGTAGCAACAAAGATTTTGTCTCCCGAAGTATAAATAGAAATGGGCTCCTTTTGCACGGGGACAACTTGCTGAGAGGCAAAACTGTGGCACTTTAAAACTCGTACCATTATGAATTATTTCTGTGAATGCCATTCATTGTTTCCTGGGAAAGACAAAATGTGATACAAATATAAACACTTTAAAATATGGTACCAAAATAATCGTTATATGAAAGTTAACATATAGGGTACTCATTCACTTTAGCGTCAACTTCGAGTCCTTACTGATTCTTGTGCTTTTCATTTATTATTGAGCTCAAGACATCCCAAGTGGAGTATTATGAAGAGCTTGGTATCGAATCTAGATTGGCTTTCTGGACCTAGATCTCAACTGAATTCTTCTGTTTTCATTAATTCTATCTTAAAAAAAAACAACAACAACGTTTTCAAATGGATCATATCCTTTTTAAACAACCGTACATAAAGAGTTGTGTTAAACAATGATTTCTCTGACTCTGCTTTAGTTAGAAGTGGTGTGCAACAAGGTAGTATTTTGGGTCCTCTATTATTCATTCTTTATATAAATGATCTTCATGTCATTGAATCAAATTGTAAAGTATTTGGTGACGATACGAAAATTTACTTATCAATGTCAAAGTTTGAAATATTGCAAAATGACTTGTTTTCACTTTTTAATTGGTCAGATGCCTGGCAATTAAATCTTAATTTGACTAAATGCAAAGTGTTGCACATTGGAAATTCTAATTTATGCTATGAATATGTTGTTGATTCTGATATATCAGATTGTGTACCGGTCGCAGATTCTGAAAGGGACCGTGGTGCTTTATTTGATAGAAAACTGACTTTTGATTTATATGATATACATAAATGTATTAAAAAATCAAATCAATCAATAGATGTCATATAAAGAAGCTTTTATTTATTAAACGAAAGTAATTTCAACACACTTCAAAAGGCTGTTGTCCGCCCATGTATAGAATATGAAAATTGCATATGGAGTCCTTGGTTTAAACACCAATATAATGTGAGTGTAAAAAATGTTCAAGACGAACTAGAAGGCTTGTTCCACACCTTGTACAACTGTCCTATGCCGATACACTGAAATCCTTAAAACTGCCTTCTCTCTGAAATCCTTAAAACTGCCTTCTTTGAAGTATAGAAGAATGAGAGGAGATCTAATCCAATTGTATTATATAAACTCATCCATGGAAAAAGTAACATTAATTATAATAACTTCTTTCGTTTTTCACATGTTCAATATATACAAGAGGTGATAAATATAAAATCTATGTTGATGGTAGTTCTAAAATATGAGAAGTCATTCATTAATCTTTAGAACGGTTAATAAGTGGAATAGTCTTAAATTTCAAACTATTGACCCAGACGACGTAAATCAATTTTAAAAACAGAATTGGTGCGGAACTTGAACATTTGATATTTTGATAAAAATGAATTAACACGGCTTTGAATTTTTGCAACTTGAGGTGCATTTACTTGTCTTATTTTTCTACTCTAATTAAATGAAAAGGTATTGCATTTTCTCTAATGTAGAATCCTTTTTGTCATATATATTATAATGTTTTCTATTGATAAAAACCATGTGGGTGGTGTATTTTGGGGGGTCATATGTTAAAGAGTAATACAATCAGTTCTTCTTCTCAGGTTATTAATTAACCTTAACCATTATGGCTCCATCATACAATTTCTCCAGCGGAGATCAAAATTAAGCACACTATATTTTGTTCTTATAAATTTCATATTAATGACATAATTGACAAGATGTATTTTATTGTGATATGAAAAAGCATTTGTTACCCTTGTAAAACATCATTTAATCAAAGGCATATATATTTGCCTACATAATTGTTATGTTATGTTAAATTGTTATGTAACAGCAACAACAAAAAGCAAGCAAACAACATACATGATACAAACAAAAAGAAATCAATAGGCCTCAAGGAAGTCCTTCATCGACACCATGCATCATTAAAGAAGCCGAAAATCTTTAATAACAGCGATTTTGCTGGAAAATTTATGTGGAGAAACACACACAAAAGAACTATTCTTCTACTTTTTCGGCATTCATCACCACTGTGTGCAAACAATACCAACTCTCTAATTATTCTAACACTAAACACTAGGCCCTAACCATAACACAAATTTTTTTTTTCTTCTTAATCAACATAATACTATACAATCAAAAAGCTGGTTGTAATCAAACCTCAATATACGCCTACCTATAGATTTTGGTACTTGACTTCCTATCTGACTAATACACTCAACTTTCGATGCCCCAAGCTCTTTTGAAAATTTATGAAAAACTGCTGCTAAAGTGAAAGATTACAGATAATAGTTATCATATGACTCATCTTCCTTATATCTGTCTTTGTTATATTTACCCAAACAGATCTACTAATAATATAAATATAGCTAAAATAAAAGAATTAATTCATTCACATGGGAGGTGAATAAGACAAAGCATCCAAATTCATGGTGGAAATTCCATAGCTAAACGAGGTGAGCATGAGAACTGACACATGTTTGTCAGCTTTTATGAAGAAGAACATTCCAACATCAACAAAAGAGATGTACTTTATTATTGTTGACTATAGTCAGAGTAGATCAGTATAATAATAAATTATTATTAATTATTGTTATTATTATTGATGAAGGATCAATGGATGTGTGTGTAGTAGATGCAGCACACATACGATGATGAACGGTTTCATTACTGACGTATAGATGAAAAACTAAGGTATGTTTGATTGTTAAAGCCAATGACACAACTATATTAGGACATTACACAGTAGTTACCATTTATGAAATAGTAAGAAACGCTAAAATAAACTGAATATAAGAGTCCATGTTGGTCAGTGCTAGACACGCCTATTTTCTCAAGTTTGTTGTGAAAAGTTTGATCATGTGACTTGGTGTACGAATAAATGTTTCAGTAGCCCAACCTAGTTTCATGTCACAGACCATTTTTTGAAATTTCAGATGATAAGGACACGACGGAAAAAAGAAAGTAATAGGCCCAATGAGGTGACGTTTAATCATTTTTCTTCACTACGCTGATCACATGACGAAATATTACATTTGACGCCGTCACTGAATGTATCCTTTTCGGATAGTCAAATGGACCTGATGTTGTTAAAACAACAAGGAAAATTAGAAGATGTAAGAAACAAGAGATGGATATGATGTTAGTAAACGTATTAGACTTGACAGAGGTTAAGTTGATAGGCAAAAATATAATTAGAAAGGAGATAAAACCATGATTTACTCATGTGCAAAGACTCATGAAAGAGGAGTATGAATTTTGTTAGATAGGAAAACATCAAATAGTATTAAAGGTTGGTGTGGTATTAACAGATATTAAAGTCATGGTATTTAAACTGAAAGGTAAACCTTTTGACAAAGGGATTATTCAAGTGTAAGCACCACCTTCAGAGAGCACAGAAGAAGAAATAGATGACTTTTATGAAGATCTTGATAGAGCTATGGGACAATTTAAATCACAAGATGTGAAAATAGTTATGGGAGATTTTAATGATAAGACACAGATCGGCCATGGTATCTAGGCATATGATAAGAAAGTGGAAGTCGATTCATCGATTGGTGTAGAGAAAATAGTTTTATTATTTCAAACACATGGTACAAAAAACCACCCTAGAAGAGGATACACACATGGATTAGTCCAGGAGACAAAATCAGAAATGAAATAGACTTCATATTATTTAAAAAAAGATTTTAAAATTCTGTGAAATAAACAAAAACTATGCCAGGAGCAGATTGTTACAGTGACCATGTGACAGTAGTTTGTACAATACAGATAGAACTAAAAAAGCTGAAGAAATCTCAAAAACCCAAATTTTAAGTAGGTCTCTTAAGAACAGGTGAAACAGCAGCAAACGAAGAATAATTTTACAGATTTGAACCTCGAAAATTTTACCAACCTGAAGAAACATGAGAGGAGATGAAAAAGTTAATTAATGAAGCTATGACTGAAAATATCCCTTAAAAAAAGAAAAGAACATAAGAAATATGACATTTTAGAATTAATGAAAAAGAGAAGACAAGCAAAGCCAGATATGGAAAATATAAAATGCTGGACAGAGAAATAAAAAGGAAACGCAATGAATAAAAAGAAAAATGGATAAATGATCAGTGCCTAGAAATAGAAATTAACCAAAACAATTATAGTAAATATGTGCATACCAAAATTAGGGAAATTAGTGGAAAGAAAGAATGCTCTGAGTAGGTCGGCAGAATATGTAGAAGATCTTTTTTATGAAAGGGGCGAAAAGCCCGTTATAAAGAAGAAGGAGGGGAAGGAGAAGCAGAAGGAGGAGAAGAAGGAGGAAGAGGAGGGGGAGGGGGAGGAGGATGGAGGAGGAAGAGAGAGGAGGAGGAGGAGGTATTAAAAGCCGTTGAAAATGTTATTATTTGGAAACAGTTCAATTGACCTATTTTTCCCGTTTCCGCTTTCTATTTCCTTTCACATTTTCATAGTCCTTCACCTTTGACCGCGAAATTCAAAGTTTTGTTGATTTTCATGGTAAGTTCATCCTAATTCTAATCTAGATAGATCTCTAGATCTTTTGACTTAGACTTATTGTCAGTGAGCCTGTTCATCTTGTGGGTTTATTTTTATTTTTATCTTTGCGCAAGTGCAAGCAACACAAAAATCAGTTTTGGCAGGAGGGGTTGTATATATTATTGACAAGTCCTTCCAGAGTTTGCCAAGTCGACTTTTGAAGAAGGTGTCGATAGAAGGTAGATCTAGATTCTAGGTGCTCTTAACTCTTATTATAGATCTTTTACTTCTTCTGTTAGACTGTTCCGGGTATTTTGTTAGAGAAATAATTCAGCCTGTCTTTGCGTCTGTTATGTTATGTTACAATCCTGGATGGTTTGGTCCCATCTTGGACCTTTTCACCAATCTTGATCGGGCATTTAGATCTAGATCTAGATCTAGATCTAGATCTAATCTTCTAGATTCTCTGTTTTTGGTTGGCATGGGCTACTGGCACAGGCATCATGTCATCTGTAGCACTCTGGATTGTATTTTGATGACAGATCCTTTCAGAGGGAGTCCTGTTTGTTTTTGAAATATTTTACATCTGGAGCAGAGACTACTCTGTCAGGATGTGAGTTCCAGAGGTAAACCACTCTGTGGGTGAAAAAGATTCCTCTGACATTTGAGTCTGTGGTGTGACTTGAGGAGTCTCAGGCTGTTGCCTCTCTGCTTTCTCTGGTATTGTTGAGGGTGAGGTGAGGGTTGGAGGTTTTATAAATGCCGATGACATACTTAAAGACACAGATCTAAATCTAATCACCCCATTTCCTTCTGCGCTCCAAACTTGGAATTTTAAGCCTGGACACTGGACAATCGCTCCGGGTAAGACAGTTCTTGCAGAGACGACAAAAGTTTTGTTGCCCCTGTCTCTAAACATCTACTCCCTGGCAAAGTGTCTTAAGATGAGGTTGCCATACTGAGTGGCCATATTCCAGGACTGACTGAACAAGCGCCTTAAATAGATCTAGATCTAGTTGCAGGAATGTGTTGACGTAGAGAAAGTCAAAAGAGGGACTAATGATACCCTAGATCTTGTTGGCTTTTTTTAGTTGATACCGCTCTGTGTGCTGCTTAAAGGACAACTAATTATAATAGAAGGAGTCTTTTTCAACCTCATTTACAGTCTAGATCAACATTGTTGTTTTCTAAGTTTCTGTGAATGGCCTCGAAGTTGACTTGTTTTTTTTTTTTCAAAAATGGGTCTTTCATCTTCTTGTTCTTCATAAAAGCTGACAGACTCAGTCCACTGAGTAGTGATTGTCAACGCTGCTTCTAGATCCTATCCCCTCCCCATACTTAGGGCAGGCCTGTGGCGATTACGTATTATATAATTAATACTAGTTGCAATGAACTAGTACTACCTAGTAATGTTCGTTAAAGGGCTAGGAAGGCCTTTTAACAAAGTAATGATTCAAATCCATTGTGCAAGTGTAACTGTGTCTGTGGTGGACACAAAGTAGGCTCTAGGCAAGACTTGCATGACAGTTGTGCAACACTGAGTTTTGTCAGTGTCAGTAAATATGAGGGAAAAAGACTTCTTGAGTAAGAAAAGTTTGTTACAGCCATCAGTTCGTTATTGAATGTTCACTAAATGCGTCAACATTTTATTGATATAAAGAGAGACAAAAAGGGGGCAAAGAAATGGGTTCTTTATTTCCATCAATTCGTTTCTAGCGTGTTCTTTTATAATATGTGTTCTCCTGTATTATTGAAATTTTATGTACGTCAGCCACTCTACTAGTACAAGGAGTTAGGAGGAAGACGTGCTGTCAGAGGGGTGTCCAGTAGTTAGTTTCCAATTCCACTGTATAAATAATAAGTCTTATTTAAATAATAATATTCATAACACATGAGGCAGTACTGATCATGTGACAACACCCCAGTGCTATGAGATCAAAGTCAATTTCACAAAAAAAGAGAAGTGATACATGTTTCACATCAAATCGCTAGAATTTACAATTGACTCTCTTGACCAATCTAGTCTCCCCGGCGGCCACTCATGTGATCATCAGAGTCCCACACAGTCAGCATAATGTCCCTTGATTTCACTGGGGACTGACGGTAACAAACGAAGCGCTACACTATCCACATATATATATTGAATATGTGTACGTCGCAATAAACTTGTTCCTTCTGTAGGATCTATAGTAGGCCTCCTCAGATGTAAAATTACTGTTTAAATCCCTCTTATTTTCATTTTATAAAAGCTGACAGGCTCAGTCAAGTGAGTATTCTTGTCAACGTGCTGCGAAAAGCTAGTCTTTTTACATGTTATTGTTATATTATAAATATACAAATAATATATTTAAGATTCTGTTTAAAATCCTTTGTATCTATCTTGACTGCTCTTTGCACTGATTAGCAGTTTAGCCTATTCCATAATCTAAAAGCACTGGGGAAGTATATTCAAATGACTATCTACACTAGAAAAATGGTAATTTTGAGTACTAGATCTCGTATGATTATTTTTCATTTGAAATAAAACACTTCGAGTGGTAATATTGCTTTGTAGGGTACATTTAGTACAAGAATGTGAATACTTTATAAGGACCAAATTTTTACGTTTCGTGTCTGGACACCATTGAAAGATGGGTTTTCCAACAGGAAATTTCAGAACAATAGCGTTTGTGTCCATACCGAAAATATCCAATTCTCTTCCATTGCTTTTGTTGTTTTCCCCCTTTGTGATTTACTCATAATGGTTGATGATTTATTTTTGTTTTATTCCATAGCCTAAAGCTGTATCTGCACCCTCATACCTATCAAAGTCATGCAGTTCGTTATACCTGTCTCAAGAGATGGTCTCTTGAGGAGGTCAGAAGTCAATCAGTATTGTGTGGAAGAAATTTTGACCTTGAGGCAGTTGCCCACAGCTTTACAATGTGAGTCTCATCCTGTTTTCTTGACACATAATCACATATATATACATGATGTATTTTGTTTCTAATCTAATTTTTTTCCTTAGCATAAATTTAACTATAGAACAGTATGCATAAATATATTATACATGTATATATAATATAATAAAAAAAAACATGAATGAACTGGAATTACATTCAATCTTTCACTTTACCTTACGTTACCCAGTTCTTTCATTTCACAGAATTTTTTTTTTTATGACAATATATATTATTTATTTATTATATAATACTATAATTGCACTACAGTACCAAATGATCATTATTTGCCTTTTCTATGAACAGATAAAAGGGCAAAGATTTTTTTTTTTATTATAGAACACCTAATTGTAGCTCTTTTTGATAGACAAAAAAAAAAAAAAAAATCACACACTTTAAAATCTTCAATTCTAGATTCAAAGCTGATGTGTTGGTTCACAGAAGAGATCCAGAAGTACATGATGTATTTATGCTGGATCTAGAGAAGAAAGCCTTATTTTAAATTATCTGCTATATATAGGATGAAAATGTGAATGTCAAATGAACTTAAATTGTTCCATTTCTCTTTGAAAATTCTCAATGGACAGAACAAAAACTTCAGTGGCATTGGATATAATTTGTTTGAAAAATTCTTGTGTCTGGTCAGAAAATGTTTTCAAGTTGGAACTTGCACTTAAGATAGTGTCACAATGGGACCAAAGTTTGAACATTAATGTCATTGCAATAGATGGTAGTTGTATGGGTTCCTAAGAAAGGGTGACAGAATGCAATTATCCTCTTCTTCCTTTATCATGTCCTCAATAGTGGTACCGTATCTATTTTTTTCATCTACTTCTTAAGATAGTAATATACATGTATTATTATGTAATATTGTAAATAAGCTGAAATTAACTTTTCTTCTCATCTTGTTATTGGTCATAATATATTTATATGATTGTTTTTGTATATTATATTTTTTAGCTTTGCGAGGAGCCTGTAAACACAGTGATTCTTGTCTCGTTGACAATTTTGACACATTCTTCAGTGTGTTATGGTAAGCTTGTTTGGCATAAGTTTTTGATTCTTTGTTGCTATTTTGTTTTTGTTTTGCTGGTTTTTGTTTTGTTTGGTAGGCAGGTTGTTGTTTTGGGGGGGGGATGCACAGTCGGTTAGGTATTTCTGATCATATTTTTAATGTACAATAAAACATATGGATATTTTGTTTTACATATTTAGATCAAATTTGTTGAAAGTAACCATATTTCGTTGCCTTTCTTTCTTTTTAGTGTCTTTAAAGATCTCGATCCAGCTGTAAAAGCAGAGGCATGGAATTATTTATTACAAGGTGAGTAATGATTAACTTGCACATACATGATATATTTATATTTTAAGTTTTCGTGGACGTGAACAGTACCCATGGCTGGATAACTACCAATGCCTCTTTTAATCGCACATTTAGGTTGCAAAGTGTTCAGCAAGAGTTTGGCGTCTTTTCTCGATGTGTCCGACCCATCTGCGGCTGAAACTTTGAAGAAATTGAATGCAACCAAGATGGCTTGTTATCTTCTGTGTCAGTTCCTTGAGATTCATGATGCCGAAGAGACGGCCCCTGCCACTTTTGTAGCTGGAAAGGTAAGTTTGACTTGGTCGTATTCAACTTTGCAAATTTTGTGTGTCACAGTCTAGTTTGAGTTTGAAGATATTCTGATGGCAAACCATGAGGTCCTAAATTCAGTATCCTGTTATATCAAATCAGGCATGACTTTCTTGGAAAAAGCACTGTTCACACATTTTCTCTGCCTACCCATGTATATTTGGAATACCCAACGAAAGAATGTCTTCTCAATATGCTATAGTGATTTGCCTTTAACATGGCAGCTGCTGTGGGCACCTTAGGAGTTACAATGCAGTTTTTTTTTAATGGAAAAGGGCTTTTTGGGCACCATCTGTAAAGCTCGTCATACTCTTAGAGCATAAATATGTGCTATATGAGAGAGATCCCTTTTTAGACAGTGCTTGTAAGTGATCTGAAGATCACCGTTTACACATATATTATATGTGTTATACTATATGTCTATGGTTCTCATCCACTTCCCCTTGGAGTTGTTTTTTTTTTTTTGTTTTTTTTTTCCATTTTACAAGGTAGTTACTTTAAGGTCCATTGCAATAAAACAAAATTGTATCCTTGATTTTAATCTAGATACCATTCACTCATAATTTCGTGTTGACATATCATCACCTTTATCAAGGGGAGAAAGAAGAAGACCAAACCAATGGCTGCGAGTAGTGAAATGGACTGGGAATTTGAGAGGAACCAAGGAGTCCACGTCTTGTTGTTTTTCATTCAACTTTCCTTGAATAAACTGTGGGACCCCCCAGTGGCTGAAGAAGAATTTATTGGGTATGCTTCTTTTTTCCCAGAAGAGTTTACAACTTTTAACATTGTTTTGTTTTTTGGGTTTTTTTTTTTTAAGATTGTATTTCAGTTTTTCATTTTGCAGCAACAGTAGTACAAAGAACAATCAAAGTTATCTCATTTCTCCTCCTTTGTCAAAGCATTTTGTTTTTATGTTGGGTTTTTTATTATTATTGTTATTATTATTATGGTAATGATTATTATTATTATTATTATTATTATTATTGTTAGTATTATTATTTCTTTGGAGGTGGGGGAAGGCATGGGATCAAGTTTTCTTTTTTCAAATAGTAAAAAGTTTGATGCAACTCAGTTAATATGAACTTTTTTTTCTTTTTTTCCTCCTCCATATTATATTAAAGTTAGCATTTGTTCTTGGGCATTAGCTTTTATTAATGGAGGTGTATTTCATCAGTATATATTATGACTTGCATCTATATATTTTATACTTGTTCACTGTTTATTTATCCTAGGTAAAATAGATTACCAAACGAAAGAGTTGAAAAATCATATAACTATTCATACCTTCTTTTGTAATGTTATTTTTGTCTGCAAATATTGTCCTTTTGTCTCACAGACTTGTCAGTTCATGCTGCTACAAGCTTTTGGAAAACCCATCCATTGCCAAAGCTAAAGACACAATAGCTGCAATTTCACACATTGTCAGTAATCTTGTGAAACGTTACAATCATGGCCTAGGTAATATTGTCTTCACTACAACATTTATTTTATGTGTATTATCCTAATTATAGCAGCACTTACAATTTTGAGAAATGCTTTGTAAATTGTCACTAACTTCTTCATTTGAAGAAACATCCCACGTGCAGGTTAAGATAATGCTGGAGATTTGTTAAGGGCATTGTCTCCTTACTCAGCCACTGCAGCCTCCTTGGCTAAGTGGTAACATTTTTATTCTCTTGCAAAAGAGTACCAATATTGTGTAGGTACTTTATTGTCAGCAGGTACCCAAATCGATCAGGATTGTACTTTTGTTTTGGTTTTGGTTGTTGTTTTTTACCAAATTGTACCCAGTTTGCTCATTTAATGTATACCTTGTGGTTTTGGATAGGTAGCTCTAATTCTAAATGTCATATTTTGTTCATAAAATTTATAGAGGACAAAGAAAATATGCAAAAATAAGACTCTTGAAGATAATTGCTTTTGAAATTGTCATAAAATGAAATTAAACTAATACCAATATGAAAGTACAAAATGACCTCAAACATTAACCACTGCACTGTGGTAAAAACAATTGCTACATTTTCACTTATGTTCTGTATTTAATTTCATATATGATATGCATTTGATATGCAATTCATGTTCATACGTTTGTCTGCAGGTGTGAAATAAATTCTCACATATTTGGTGACCAATGGTGTTCTCTTGGTCTTTTTTTATCTTATCAGGGGCAAGTGTGAAAATTGATCAACTACTGAAGCATTTTGAATTTCTGACATCACCCCTTGTACAGCTTATGGAGATTGCTGTAAAAGAGCACAAATGCAATAATTTGATTTCTGAAGTATTGAGGTACGATCCCATCTTAAATGAGAATCTTTTTAGAATTGATGCAAACAAGTTTTATATCAAATTGACTGAATAAGATTTTGGTACCATAATGGGATTTACGTTTGAAGTAAAGAAAGAGATGAAAGTGTTTTTTATATGTTTGCAATTTGTGTTGCGGTTAAAAAAGAAACATGTAATTTTTACTGCATAGTTTATGTTTTTGTTTGTTGGTGGGTTTTTTGCTTTTGTTTTGTGTTTGTTTGTTTGTTGCTGTAGTTGTTTTTTCTTGTTTTTTGGGGTTTTTTTTGTGTGGTGTGGTGTTTTTTTTTTTTTTTTTTTTTTTGTTTTTTTTTTTTTTTTTTTTTTTTTTTTTGGGGGG
>JBCJKE010041072.1:0-12077 GCA_039654525.1 Melibe bucephala | reverse complement strand
GTGGATCCCATACACACCCTCCGTAATCAAGGACTGGTTTTACTAAAGTTTTGTAGCACTTATCTTTAACATGTTGAGGGCAGTCATTGATTTTACGTTTTAGGAATGCTAGCAGACAATTTGCTTTCTTATATATTGCATGGTTTTTGGTCTTTCCACTGTAACTTATCATCTATAATAACACCTAAATATTTTGCACTATTTGTAGTTTTTAATGTTTGGTTGTGTAGGTACTAGATTGATTCTGTAAGCTCCTTTTATTTGATATTTTAAGTACTTGGCATTTTTCTGGGTGGAATTCCATTTTCCAGTGATTTTCCCAGTGTTGGAGTGAATCTTATAAGATTCCCCTTGCTCATGTTTTGTGTTTGTTTGTTTGTTGGATTTGTGTATGTGTGTGTGTGTGTGTGTGTGTGTATGTGTGTGTGTGTTGTTTGTTGCTTTTGTTTTATTTTGGTGGGTTTTTTAAGGTCTTTTTTTTCAAAGACTGCATTGCATTTTAACTCATGCATTTTGGTAAAAGAAAACAACAACAACAACAAAAACAAACCCAAACCCAAAATACCAACAATAAAAAACAAAACAAAAGAAAAACAAAGCAAAGAAATATAAATTAATGGCAATCAATTTTCTTGACACAATTTTGTGATTTAAATGTTAAATTTCTTCAATAAATGACTAAGAGTTAAGAGGAAATGAATAAAATTGCATACCACTGTGCTGCCCTTCAATATCAAATGTTTGGCCTATGACAATACGTGCTCCAAATGATTCTGATTCCATTTCCGGATATTCCTCTCCTTCAATCCTTATGTTTCTTGTGAGAACGGCCACTGATGCCCTGAGGTCGATGACCCTCCCATTAACATTTTCACTATGTGCTGATAGAGATAAGCATCAACGGAAAAGTTTTTCAATCAAAGATGATGTTCATTTTTGCATATTGTGTGCAGGAAATTTTCTTTCCTAGATCATATTTGTTTTTAAATGCAAACATTATATATGGCTTCATTGAAATTATGAGCATTCCTCTGTAAGAATAAAATATTATGCTATACATGTATTATGTTTCATGTTCATTAAGGAAAAATCATGCATAAAGCACTTGTCTTATAAGTGTGTAATTTTTATTACAGTGTCCTTTCTGTATTGATCTAATTAAATATTTAATTACAAAAATATTGCTGCTACTATTGTACAAAGTTCTAAATGAAGGATTGTGCATGATCATAATAAGACATTCAAAACGGTGAAAAGTACTGGAAATGTAAAGATCTTTTATCATTTCTCAACAGTAATAATGAAAATAGAACAACGGTCTCACCTATGTGCCTGTATTTGACAGTGTCATTTAATGTGATAGTGTTGCCACTGATAGCAGTGATCTTGAACACTTCATTGTGCCAGGCATTATAATCAGTTGTTGTGATTAGAATGTCATCATTCACACTCCATGTCACACTGTCTATAATTGTAATAGTGTTGCTGCCTGGCATCACAGTACTCGCCAGGAAGGTCTTGGTGATGCCCCTGTCAACTCCATGAAGCTGCAGGCCTCCAAATACCGCTGATAAAAAAGAAAGAATAATACAAACATTGATTTTATTCGTCCATCACAACAGAATATTACCCAAAATGCAAATCATGCATTCAAAATTTTTAGTGATGGTTCACTGTAATAGTTGTATATGAGTAATAATAAACAATTAACAGATATTATTGTAAGGAAAGTAAAGCCTTGGAGATGGTGTAATATCGTCCTAAGTCAAAATTATTATTCATAAACAGCATGTGTACTGTAATCATTAAAAGGATTATAATAAGATGTGTAAAATACATCTATTTCTTGCTACTCATGTAACAATTCATTAAACAACATTTATCCACAATGGTAATCACTAGCTTAAACTCCAAATTAATCTGGACAATGCATTAGAACATTTCATAAAATTATATCAAGCTTGATTTAATAATTTCCTCATAGAAGACATCATAATAAGAGATTCAAAGCCAAGAAATAAGTGCTATGAATTCAAACTCACCAATGAATTTAGCTCCGAGAGAAGGCCCATCTACGACAGGATAAGCTGGTGTGGCATGACTACCTCTGAGGCGAATTACAGCTTGACCTTGGTAAGGTTCAGCATCTGACCACCCCATTATGAACCGACCAGTAATGTAAATGAAGTCAGCTTCCAAGACAATATCCATGGATGAATTGGTCTCAAATTGCAATCCTCCCTCAATGGTGATGTTTCCAAGTGGAGGTATGGCCTTGTCTACTATGATCCACTTGTCTATTGAGAAAAAAGCAGCAACAAAAAGGATAAGATAAGCTGGAAGCATGAAATTACAAAATGTATTATACCGTAATTTTTTTACCCATTTTGTATCTTTTTTCCCTTATGTAAATACATTATCAAAAGATGAGGACAAATATTATTCGATGTTTATTTTTACCTCAAAGGAATTTTTAATTCCCATTCTGCATTTCACAATTACAGCATGAAAATGTACATCTCTTAGAATGGAACCAGTAGATCTATTTTCAGAAAAGATTGACACTATTTCTACAACTTTTCTTGTAATAGTAAACTCAAAGTAGAAATTCTGCAATTAGTCTATTTCTTAATCCATCCTGTGAATAATAAGACACCAACCTTTAGGAATGTACAAGTCATCCATTGCACTTGGTTCCAGCCCATCAGCTGTGAAATTCACCCATGTCGCAGCATCTGACCATCTTTCCTTGTGAGTGGGCTCCTCTCTAACTTCCATTGGTGGCAGAGGCGGTTCACAACCACGATAGAAACATCGAATTACCCTGGCTTTTATACTGAAATCCTTGGCAGACAAGTAGACACTACGTTTTTTCTTACTGGTGCGTGAAACTGAATTGAAGGGAAAAAGAAAAATAATATATATGAAAAGGATTTAAGCAACCTAAGGATAATAGATTTTAATATATACAAAAGGAGACCCGTTTTCTATTTTTCATGATTTATTATTTGAATATTAATTTTCTCTTATCATGTATTCAATTAGACACTGTTGAGGCTTTTAAAAAGTAATGAAAATGCATTTATTGTGTCAAAATCATTCCACAGATGCTGCAGCAGTCTACACCAGAACATAAACAAAAAGCACAAAGCTGCTTCTACCATGACACAAGCAGAGTGACAAGATCTTTATTGGGTAAAAACCAAATATCGGAGTCAATGAGACAATGTGCTCTAAAAATGCTCTCCAGGACATCAAACATCTGCAGTTGTGAGGAAAAATATAAGTTCATGACATTTGTTCATTTATAAACAGTAAAATAAAATGTGAAGGTTTTAGAAGCTTTAACTTACTTGCATAAGTAATAGTTCTATCAGGCACATTGTAGAACCAGTCACCGTAACTGACACTGTTACCAGATAACATTGTATCAGACATATTCATATGAGTTTCTCCATCAAGCATGAACAAGTCTGTTTTTTGGTCTGAAAACTGTGTGAATACTACAAAGTCTCCATTCTGCAAAAGATTAAAGAAAGGGTAATATGACTTCCTTGGTATCGATCATGATGTATTTGTGTATTTTTGATTTTTAAAATTGCTTTCCAATGATCAACAAACTTATAAAAACTAAAAGAAATTGTATAAAGAAATTGAACTTTTCTTCTTCCTCCTCTTCCTCTTTTTCTGTTCTTCTCTCTTCCTCTGCCTTTCTCTTCAGTCCTCATCTCTTTCTCTTTCTTATTTTAGATGTCTTCTTCTTCGTCGTCTCTGGTCTTTTTTTTTCATTTCTGTTGACAAGGCTGTTTTTTTTTTTGGGTTGTTTTTTTTTTGTTTTTTGTTTTTTTTTGGGTGGGGGGTCTTTAGGGCTAAAAATGTAATTCATCTAAGTGTCTTCCACAAACTTTCAAAAAGGCTTACATCAAAATTGTAAAAGGCACTGTCATAGCTGATATTAGTGACATGGCCAGCATCCTCAAAGGACAGGTTGTAATATTTGTTGGCCATAAGCACCATGGACCAGCCCTGTTTGTGAGTAATACGTTTCTCTGCCCAGGGTGAAAAACTGGACCCATGATCGGAGGTGAAGATTGCATTCTTAAAGTTCAATGAGGAGGGCAAAATATTGTTGAACGAAAATCTGTAAAAAAAAAAAAAAAAAAATGAATGTATTTCCCATGGCTTAGTAAACATCTTTCAAAATCCTCTTAATATTATTTTGTGAAGTATAACATGAACATATAAAATGCAAACAAACTGCTGTTGCTGGTAATTTTAAAATAATAGCTTTATTCTGCTGATATCGCAATCATAAAGTAGACTATAACATGAACATAAAGATAGAGAGAAAGAGTCTGACTCACTGATATTACAGTGATAATTAATTACCTCACAAGTTTAACTTGGTCAGTACATATACACCCTGGTAAGTTTCTTGACATATCTGCAGATTGTGTGCATTGACTGGGATCAAAGGAATCTGTACAGGCAGCCACAGAGTAGCCAGTGTTACCAGTCAGAGATCCATCTCGATCATATAGTACACCTTCTGATTCCCAGTCGAACGCAACCTTTTCAAAAAAAGAAAAAAAAAAAAAGAAAAAAGAAAGAAAGAAAATAGATGAAAGAAATATTTTAGATATATGTTATTAGAAGCTATGGAAATAACATTCAAACTCAAAGAGTGATATCTAAAATATGATACAATATTTGAGAGACTCATTGAATTTCAAAACGATTTTATTTGAGTATTTGAAAGGCTAAAAAGAAATCTGCGCTAAATAATTATATTTTTTCATCTTCAAATCTTAGTTATGAAAAGAAATAAAGTTTAAAGAAGTGGATATTTGATTTATTAAACATGCTCTCTGCACTTCATAGATGGTCTACTAGTCCCTTCACTATTATAAAGTCTGAACTCTTGAGAATTATCCATAGTGGCAACAAATTTACAAGCAGCACTGACTATATCTTCCAATGCCTATAGCTGTGTCATTTACAAAATGTGAGTAAATAATTTTGTCAAAGACTAAACATTACAAATGTGCAAAGACTCAACATTACAAATGTGCAGTAATGTCGGGATTATAAACATTAAAAAATACTTATACTATTAACTTTCAAGATATTTTAAAACAGACATGAATACAAATAATTTAGACAGTTAAATGCTGTTAATGTCAGTTAATGCCCATGCATTAATATTTAATTAATAGTATTAAGAGTAGATGTGAAATCATTTCAGAAAATTACCTTGTTTGGTGAGCTGATGAACTGCAAAGCACCTGTTTCAGTTTTGAAACCACCGCAGAGGAAAGTGCAAGTTCCATCAATTTTGGCCCACCTCAAAGTTGCTGACCGTGACTGGTTTATACAAAAATATGATTGTCAAATAATTCTTTGAATAGATGCAGGGAAAAAAAGATTTAAAAATGCAAGACATTTATCTATCTTTTACTTCATTTTAATTTAGGAAAACTGTTATATACAACTTAAACAAGTATTTTCCCATGGTAAATAAAATAGGGGTTGGCAAGGGGGCTAAAAATAAAATACCAGAATAAGTACATATATTTGAAGAAAGTGTTAATTCACTAATAAGCAGTCAATATTTTTTTTTATTTTAGACTTTTCCCTGAAACAAATTTAATTATTGCACCAAGTTTGCATTTTTGGAAATAATAGTTGTGAACAAGTGCTCACAAAAATATCATGAAAAGCTAGAATTGTTTTATATTGAAAAGTGAAATTCCAATAGACATCCCCTTTTGCTCAATCATTACAATATATTAATAATATCTACCTTGTCACTGTAATACATAGATAGATCTACCATTTACCTGGTCAAAATTGTAAAATTGAACATTCTCTATCAGGAAACCTGGATGGTACGGTTGGATTACTCCTCCAGCTGTAGCAGAACCCCTTAGATTATTGTCGTAATGAGCCACTATCACACTGTCAAAGACTCCTGGTCCATTTGCTGAATCATATTGGGGAGGACTCTCAAAAGTAAGCTTTCCTTCATAGCCAGCTTTTTCATTGTTGACTAAGACAAATTCACGGAACTGAAGAGCCCCACTGTTCACCCCTTCTGCTCCTTTCTCACAATTCCAGGCTGTCAGAGTGTAAAATTGAGCAACCTGAGAAGACAGAGGACAGTAAAACATAAATCCATAGCGATCAGTGCACATTATGTAACAAATCTTGTTACACCCCATGCATTATGTATTTTTCATTTTATGTTTTCTGCTTAAGCTCTACATGTACTTTAAGCATTTTTGTCATTAACATTTTCTTGCCTTCTGCATTACAGACTGTGCATTTAATTAACTGGTAAGTTTGGCTGATCTCTTTTTTTTTTCCTTTTGTTTTGTTTCACTTAAACTTTTTGTTTTGTTTTTGATTTTTGGGGTTGTTTTTTTTTTTTTTTTTGGATTGTTTTTATTTCTAGTTTTGTTTTGTTTTTTGTTGTTGTTTTGAGCTGGGGTCTTGTTGTTTTTTGCTGTTTGTTGGCTTTTTTTCTTATTTTGTTTTTTGTCTGTGCTTTCAATTGAGTGAACCATCAAGCAGTCCTTATTGGACATACTTTACTGAAAGATGAGTCACTAGGAAAACTAAAATATGTCTTCTAAAAATACAATAATAACATAAAATAATTCTGGAACAAACAAACAAAAAAACACCAATTAACTGTTAAAACAATAATAGAAAGTTCAGAATCCAAACCTGGTGATCAGCGCTTGAGGAGCAACTTGCCCCAACTCTAGGAACATAGGTTTCAAATATCCATAGACCAAACCAGCCAAGAGAGTGGGCTGTGTTATTCCTGTATTCACCAAGAGGCACAGCCTGGGGGCAGATGTTGGGGTCAAAGCCAGGACCTTCGGGATGAGTATGCATACGATACCAGGTTCCAAAGTGAGTACCACCAGCAGCAGTGTTGTGGCTTAAAAAAATATGTAGAAAATTCTTCAATGTTTTATACATTCACAGGCAAAGAAAACATATTATACAAATAAAAAGATCTTTGAAAAAATCACGAAAATTCCACATAGAAATTATACAAATAAGACCAAAATAAAGTTCAGATATCAAATTACGCAAGTATGAAATTGTACACATAATATATATTAAACATTTCAAACAGAACATGGCTGGACATATTTGCTAACAATCATGAAACAAGGGATTACATTTCTTTTCAAACATTTTTTTTTTTATATCTCTAACAAATAATCACCTGATAGTATTGTTAGGATTGGTGGCCCAGAAAGCAGCAGGAGTTATATCATCATTACGTAGAGATGTTGATGAGCGAACAAAGACAGCCAGGTTGTATTGGAATGTGTTACCTGTCTCATCTCCATCCTCTAAGAAAAAGGCACCTCCCATGACATTGTAAATGACATTGTGCTCAATCTAGACAAATTAAATAGAAGTTTCTATTTAGATGTTTTTGTAGGGCATTAATTAAGCAACATATCGAAGAACTCTTTGACTTTTTAACATTTGCAGTAGTAAGCAAGACAAAAAAAAAAAAGAAAGAAAAAAAAACAACTAAAACAAAATATCCTAATTTATTTCATTCTTGGTTTGGATCACATTTTTTAAAGGTATGGGCCTGTATGCTTTATTGGTTAATTAAAATACATAAAAGAGTTTGGAAAATGACTGCCATATTAATTCATAATCTACTCCATTCTTTTACAGTTCAGGTACAGTCATTTGAGACACTGTGTATTTCTGTACATTTGGATTTCATTTTGACTCTATCATTGACTCCTAGAGACAACAATATCCAAAAAATCTAAAGTACAAAATCTCTAATCCCACATAATATGGTAATATTATTTATAATCCTAATACACATTTATACTTAAACGTGGTTGGAATGAGTAATAAATATTAAGATCCCTATTAGGTTACCTTCTTTTATTCCAATGAATAAATCACTTACCATAACATTGTGACTTCCATGAACATTAACTGCACGGTTGAAGCTGGTATGGATGGAACAGCCTCGGACAAAAGATTGATCCATATTCCCATTCAAATGGAAATGAACGGGGTAGCGGCCCATTCGGAATGCTTGACCTGAATGTGTCAATTCTACAAACTGCAGATGAGCTTGTGCAACCTGAATATACAAAGACATACTTTTTATTTGCTCTGGCGTGCAATCTGAATATACAAAGACATACTTTTTATTTGCTCTGGCTAGTCCTTCAGACTTTAAATATTTCTTTAATTTGAGACACAAACCGCTATATTGTGGCCTTGAAAACAAAAATTGAAGCAACAATAATTTTTTTGTTGGTTGCTTTTTGTTTGTTTTTTGCTTCTGGGCTTATTTACATTTGAATGGTAAATACAAGTATTATTTGTTATTGTCATTATTATGTTTTTTCACTTTTTGCCTAGTGCATTTCAATATCGTTACCTGTGTGTCTTTTTCCATTTGATGAATCATAATCTGTGCTCCAAACTGATCAGATCCAAGCTCTTCTCCAAATCGGCCTTGGAAACAAGTTTGAGTTGCAAACTCTCCTGCAACAGAAAATTGAAATAGTAAATGAACACAAATGATGTAGAAGTTTTTTCAAGATATAATCAGTACAAGACCATTATAGCTGAAAGATTTATTAATTAGCTGGAGGAATCTATATTATAGAATTATTTTTATGGCTGAAAAGTTCAAAGGAAATGGAAATATGAGCAATAAGGCCTACCAGTATTAAATCCCGCGGGGCAAGCCTCAATCTGGGTGTCAAATTCAATATTACGATTTCCTCGTACAACTACATTCCTTGTCAGCAAGCCAACCTCTGCTCTAAAGTCTACAGTAGTACTTCCAAAAGTTCCTGAAATTCCAATGTGTTCATATGCTAGGGGTGTTTCCAGGGTCAGAGTAAAACCATCAGGACTGATTGAGTTGATCACATGAACCTTTTGAAAGACAAGTGATTCTTTCATTTACAATTTTCACAATCAAAGTAAATAAATCTGACTGAATTCAGCAAAAGCTACAATTGCATCACTTTCGTCCATTGACTGCAAGGAAGATTAATCTTTACTGAATATACCAAATCATGTCATGTTTGTTCCTCCATTTAATGGATGCCAATGGAAGTATAATTCATACCATTATACGCATGTTTGTAAGATAATCTTCCAAAACAAAACAAAATGATTTCATTTCATTACTCCGTTTCATGAATCTAACTAGAAGTGCCTTGCATTTGTTATAATTAAATACATGGAAAAGGTCTTCATATTCAACAACAAAAAATATGCAGACAAAAGCAGCAAACCTCAGACTCTGCTTGACTATGCCTGTCTCCTGTTGTAGCAATGACAATTTCATCACCAGTTTTCCAGTCTACAGAATGCTCCAGCTGAAGAGTTGTGCTGCCTGCTGTGGCAGTAGCACTTAAACGGGTCCACGTATTAGTGACTGGTGAACCTAATAAAAAGAAAAGAAACCAAGACATTTGAGATGAACTTAAGAATTGTATTTCTCGGAAAATCTCTTCACCTGAAGCAGAAAAATAAAGAAGTGATATCCGACTATCTCATGGAGTAAAAATTTGTTTTTTAAAATGTAGGATAATCCTTCTTATCACTCAGAACAGTATAAATAACCACTTTCAAAATTGTATTCAAAGAACAATACCTTGTGAAAAGAAGTCTTCATTCTTTTACTGATATTTTTTATACATGTTTTGTTACTGATAGTTCTAATATTGCACACCTAAATGGTTGGAGCTATCAACAGAAAGGGGTGATAGGATTTTGACAATGTATCCATAATAAATTTTATTTACCATAAATATTGAGCGTTCCCTCTCTAACTGCCAGGGTTTTGGTTCCATAAATAGGTAACTCTTTTGATCTCAGATTACCATGCATGGTGATGATGGCCTTTTTGTCACTAGGGAAGGGCTTATCAGCACTGCCAATCTATAGAGATAGAAGATAAAACAATACTGTTAATGTTCTTTGAACACACCGCTTAGATTGTGTCAGCATATAAAATACTTAATAACGCATTTTTCAAAGAGCTGAAACGCGTCCCTATCTCTAGTGTGGTCCTTTATGATGATGTGAAAGACAAAATATTTTGTTAACTTCATAATGACAACAACAACAACAACAACAAAAAAGGGAAAATCAATTTATTTGAAAAAGCTTTCTAGGCACTTTGAATCTGGATACCTGCAGAACTCCTCCATCTGTGATAAGAATGTTTTCAGCTTGGAGTTCTACATCCTTCTCATCAAAAATAACTTCACCACCTGTAAACAAGGTATAGATATATGATATGGCATAGATTAGAAGAAGTCTCCATTCATTCATCTATTCATTCATTTATTTATTCATTTATTCAGTTAGTTTATCCTTTTATCTATGTAACAGTATCTAAATATTAAGTCTAGATACCAGCCACCAGTTTATCACAAATGCCTTTAGTGTTACTTGTACTTAGAACTTCAAGATGACCTTGTAACTTAAGGAGTTGCATTGCTTCTATAAATAGACTGACTGGTGACATCTACTCACTGCATGTATGCATGTGCCTTGTGAGATCTACTCACCAATTTTTACATGTACCATGTGACCCTACTCACATGTGCATATGTGGATCTACTATGAGAGCAGAAATAAAAGAGTAGTCAGTTGTTCTGACACTGAATTGTTAACATGGGTGTCTCTCTCTTCTATTTGTATAACTGTTAATTATAAAAATGTGTAAATGTATATGCTAACTCTACTTGAAGATACAAATACATTTACAATCTATACATTTATACTTATATTTATCCAGTTACTTATTTAACTATTGATACTTTTTACATATGCACTTATTTAAAACAGTGCACAAAAAATTGATTAATACTTTGCAGTATATTGCTCAATCTTACGGGCTGTTATACATTTCAAACAATTAGCAAAGCAAGTATCATGTATTGAGTCTATAAATGTATCTCTAAATGCAAACCTTGGATCAAAAGCATTTTTAGAATTCCAGTGTTATCGTCTAGAAGAATTTTCTGTCCTGCAGGAATGATGACAAATTCTCCTTCTCCTGGAGGAGAGGCTCCTCCCCATGTGTATGGACTAGACCACATATCAATGTATTGAAAGGCTGCATTGGTCTAGTAAAAAATAAAGGAAATAATATGGCAAACATGAATGCTTTATGCATTCCATATCTGAACAATCATTGAGGGCCATTAGATTTAATTATTTCAACTGAAGTACCAAAAAAAAAAAAAAAAAATTGTAGCTTAAGGGTATCTACGTATACTTGCAAATAAACCAAATTTCATTTAAATGTTTCTCATTTCTTTGTCTAAGAGTGCAAAATATCTAAATTGACTGATAAAATGAAAACCTGATACTTTTCATGAACATTAAAAAACGGCCTAAATAAAAAGCAAAAATACCACTCCCCCTCCCCTTCAAATCTAATTTAGCAGAATAGCATCAATTACAAAATGTTTATCTATGTGGAAGAGATATTTTCTATTCTTTTATTATTCTTTTAGCTATCTTCAAAAGATAATAAGAATTTGGTATTTCATGAACAAGAGAAAAGGGAAAACCTACTTGAGTTGCCTCTCCCCATCCATTTCTTTGTACACTAACAAAGGCATCAGCTGATCTGGCTGCTCCAGTACGGCAAGTAATTTCTGTGTTAGTAACATCCTGCACCACACAAGCAACATCAGCAATTGTTACACTGATGTCAGCCATGTTGGATCTGAGAAGATACCAAAATAAAACAAACACAAAAACACAGAGCATAGTGATTACAATTATATTGTTGGTGACACAAATATTTATGATAATGAATTCACATTTTGCAAAGAAGGGGTAAGCACAGACAAAATGTTAACTATAATAATGACAATGATGATGATGATGATGATGATGATGATGATGATGATGATGATGACGATGACGATGATGATGACAATGAAAATGACAATGATAATGACGATGATGATGACGATGATGATGATGATGATGATGATGATGATGATGATGATGATGATGATGATGATGATGAT
>JBCJKE010041071.1:2018-14429 GCA_039654525.1 Melibe bucephala | reverse complement strand
GGCCTTGCCCCCCTTCCCCCCCCCCCCCCCCCCCAAAAAAAAAAAGCTCTCAAAAATCCTCTTTGGAGATGGTGTGATCCATCTACATATCTGAATCCAGGTAGACCACTTGGTAGTCATCCTCAGGGGCCAAGTCAAACCTGGAATGGAGACAAACCAAGGAATTTTATTTATTTTTTTTATTTCTTAAGGAGGGAGAACTAGTCATCATTCTATAAGAAGCAATGAGTGATCTTGAGGTAGTATGAGCAAAAAAAAAAAAAAAAGAAAAAGAAAAAGAAAAAAAAAAAGCTCGCTCTTTAAAACAAAGGGTAAGAAAGAAAAAAAATCTTTCAGCAAACTATAGTAACCATCGATAGACTGAAGATTTTTCTGGCTCTGTAAATGACCTGTCATCCTTCCCAAATCTCTCTCTGTCGCTATGACAGGTACAACGGCCAGGCCTTGGAAAGAGTTCTTGGGTCTTGCATAGGCAGGCAAGTGAGAAGTGAGAGATTGTTATGGTGCCAAATTATAATATTAAATATTCTTTGTTCCCCTCTCCCTTTTATTTGGCTTTATTGTGACTGCATGTTGTGATATGTGTGTGTGGATGAATGTAAGTGTTGCTAGAAAATTATGTCTCTTAATATCAGATTATCATTTTCAAGTTCTTGCTATTCCTGATCTCTGGATCTTTTTCCAATAGAGAGATAAGAAAAATGGGAATTTGAGTCCTATTACTAAACTTTCTTTATTTCCCATGCCGCTAAACATGAATAACAAATATATTGGCTGTGATAGATATGGTCAGAGTGCTTGAGATATAAAGTGTTTTAAGGGAGATTCAATATACAAGTATGTGAGCATTTTTTTCTCTTTGTTTTGAAGTTGCTTTTTTGTTTTGTTGCTTTTTTTGTTTGTTTTTTTTTCCAAAAATTTGATTTTAAAGATATGATTTTCTTAGACGATTAAAGAAAGTAAACACTGCTGTATCTCGTGAAAACAAAACCAGTGGCTGACAGGAGTGTTCAAACAGAAAAAAAGAAAAAAAGAGAGAGAGGTAGAAAAATCCTGCTTACCATTCAGTGACTGCCTTTCCAGTGTCCATTTTGCTGAGGTCAAGGACAACGATGCCCATTAGAGACTTGGACGATGAGAACATGCCGACCTCATTCTTAATGCTGATTTCCAACCTACGAGACGACAGTTCTTCTTGGGGTACAGCATATTCAAATCTGGATGAACAAGAAAATGAATAATTATAAAATATTGAAACAGACATGTTGTAGACAGGCAAAACATCAGTTGAATGCAGTGCTGATCAACATACAAGTCTAATACATTGTTATTTATGTTTAATCTAGAACGTAATCTAGCAAAAGCGGGTTTATGTAGTCCGGGTTTATGTAGTCTTGTTTTAATAATCATTAATAACACTCCCAAAATACTTCTGTTTAAAAAGTAAAAACTATTCAAAACTATGATTTTTCATTTCTCTCTTCTTTTTTTTATCACCACAATATTTTTCTTTCTTCTCTAAAATTAAATAGAAAAAAAAAAGTGGGGAAAAACAATACAAAGCATCAAACAAACCCAACATAATACGAAAAAGACATAAACAAGTAAGAACGTAACACACTGTAAACTAAATTAACCCACGTTTCATCAAAAACAGGATTCAAGTTGTCCTTAATGACTTTGGTCTTGCGTTTGGATGAGCTGCCCTTGTCAGGCAGTAGGTACATTTTGATGTATGGGTCAGCCAAGCCCTTGCTGTCAGACTCTTGGGGTTGCAAATTGCTGGAAATATATTTGGCCAGAAAATAGATTGAGGATGGATGGATGGATGGAATGTTAATGTTACCACGATTTGATGTGATATGACGCATTATGGTGGTCTTGGCCAAAATGTAGAAAGGAAGTGTTTTCGAGTTATCTTTTTTTAATATCCTGATAAACTAGAAACTTCATGCTTTCATTGAACACATTACTTTTATTTATAAGAACATGTGATCCTGCAGGGTTTACAGGGACATGAAATGATGAAAAGTATATTCTCTGTAGCATTGGAAATTACATCTTATTTAAACATGAACTTAACTACCACAAAAATTCAAAAGATGGATAATAAGTAATGAATAAATAACTTTTGAAATTTGTCACAATCAACCATAATGAGTTTTCCCTTCTACTTTTGCTTTGAAATTTTTTTAAAGGCTTAATATTTCCATGTTTTTATCAAGTTATTCACAAAATCAACTCTGACAAGTATATATTAAGATTTAATAGATGATCCCAAAATGTAAAAAAATACTTTATTTGACCAACAACAAAAAAATATCATACTAAACGGAACCTTCATTTTGCCATGGCAGTAGAAACGAAGACTAAATTTTTAATTCATAAGAGCTCTTTTTTATTCATTTTTAAGAATGATATGTAAGCATTGAGCTAAAAGTAAAAGTCCTTACACGCATTTGTGCACCACTACCACGAGTGTCTTCCTCTGTGAAGTGTAACGGAAGGTCATCTGGATTCGCCCCAGTCCGTGCTCTCCAGCTGGGTTGACGCTGTGAACAGTAAACAATATAGGTGAGAGTGGTCAAAATGCAAATGTTGGTAAATACCTTTAAAAGGGACAATAGAGATCAAAAACATGCTTGGTACGCTACCATGCTATCTCCATTTTACATACTGGTCGTTACTTTAAAAAATGCTGATACCAAAGTATGTATTGAAAATATCAGTGATATATACCTACAAAATGTAATGTTAATAAAATATAAAGCTCAATTGCAAACAATTGCAAAAGACCAAAATTGTCAACTGTCAGACAGTCATTCCTGATTCATAAGCGTTTACATCCATGATAGTACCAAAACTCAACATAATTTTCTTTTCCTACTTAACATGACTTCAGCTGCAAAAGTTAAGGGAACAGGAATTATTTTTGGGTCATCTAGAAACGGTGGAAAGAGAAATTAAATAAACAACAAAGGTGGACATGAAGAGAGGTCTGAAAGAGAGCAGAAGATAGGGATCTTTGGCGTTCTTATGTGTCAGCCTCATGTGTCCCTGCACACAACAGAGGATAACAAACAAAACAAAACATCTAGAATCTAGGGCTCTATGTTTTGGATCCAATTTGTTGTTACAATTATTCCAGCCCTTTCCTAAAACATATCTATTCTGTTGCTATGTGTGTGACATAGCATAAATGTCCGCAATTCATTACAGTTAATTTCTTAAATTTTTTTTTCCACATGTTTATATATATTTCATGTTGAGCCTTTGTACTGTTATTTTTTTCATTCTTTGAAGTAGTGAAGCATTATATGTAAGTAATAAATTACAGAATGGTATGTAAGACCTTAAATTCTGAAGGAAAAAAACATCTTACAATAAATAAATCAAGCTAAGAGACTAGAATCAATCACTTCACTTGTCTCATTCATGTTGGATCAAATTTTCACAGGGTCAAACATGTGTATGTAAAATATATATATATATATATAGACACACACACACACATATGCACACACACATACACACAAATACACACACACACACACTAACACACACATTTTGAGCAAAAATGAGTAAAAAGTAAAAAGACATTACCTTTGTGATTTCCGCTGTCGCACACCAGAGTCCTGTTCAGCAACTTTGGAAGGGATCATTACCTCTTCTTTGGGAGTCGCTTTAGGGGTTTTACTCCCTTTGTCGCCACTTGTGGCTGCAGCAGCAGCAGCAGCAGGAGTTCCACTGCTGCTACCGCCCTCACTCTCTGCTTTAGCAGCTGGCTTTGCTGTCCCCTTCGCTGGGTCGACAGATGAACTCTGTTCTGCTTCCTCTTCCTCCTCATCAATCAAATCCTCCTCTTCCATCCACTCTGGGTTGGCTGTAGGGGTCAGTATCTGTTGGTTAATTTGTATATTGATGATATGAAATCAAAACTGGGCTTGAAATTTGCAGTGAAATACTTTTGAAGTTAAAGTTGAAATTGACCAATAAAGTGCTTGAGGCCTTTCAGGCCTGTTCATCATCTCTGTATGGGGGCAGAAGATTGAGACTAATAGAGTGTGGCATTGTACATTGTCAGCAAATTTTACAAGTGAAGGTGTAATCTCGATCTGAAACAATTCACTGATGGTGTTGTGACTACGTTGTTGGGAAGGTTATTCCATACATTTTTTTCCTTCTTCCTCTCCTCCATATTAACAGATCCAGCCTAAACATAGAAATGATAGCTATGGGTTTGCTTCATCTGTAGTTCTATTCCAAGTAGCGTCTTGATGCCAGGTCTTCAGGGATGAGACTGAATGCAACAAAACAATAATCTATGTGCTATGACGTACAGCAAAATCAGAACCTCAGAAAAGTAGACACCAATTTATGAATACTGACAGATTTGTGCAATTTTCTATTTCCTTTTAAAAAAAAAAAAAAGGGTTAATCGAAATGTTTGGGATACAATAAAGTGAACATTCTTTTGATATCTGCTGAACTCTAAAAATTAAAATGTAGGCAGTGTACCCTTGGATCAAAGAGATCTGTATGTATTGTATCCTCAAAGTGATTGAATCAACAAAAATATACTTTTCTATCTTTTTATATCATTTTTATAATGAAAACCCTTATAATATAAAATTTGAGGCACAGAGAATAGTTTGGATTACAACAATTTGATTTACATCAGTTAATGTTATAAGGAGTTAGAGAGTTGTTTACACTGAAACATCAAAACTTCCTTAAATAAAGACTTCAATATCTCTTATGAAATCAAAATTCACAGTGTATGTAAAATCCAAACCATGTTTAATATTCATTTCCCTTTGAAGCAGACACAAAGTGAGTAAATAAAATCGATTATCAGTTGCCAGTGTGAGAAACTTATAAGAATGAAAAATGACTTTAAAATCCTTTAGAATTCATTGGAAAAATTACCCTCAAGCTAAGTCTCATGTTGATGTAGCTATCAGGTTCAACAGATTTGATGGTGAATTTCTGGTCCATAACCATATCTTCGGCTGACAGCAGTTCTCTCAGTTTGACAGCAGTGGTGCCGCAAACCTTCTTAGACTTGGTGTCCTTGATCTGTGGACACGAGGCAAATGTAATCTTATTTCTTCAAAAGAGTACAATTCATTTTCAATTCTATTAAGAACTTACTTGTTTCATTACAATTAACATTTCACAAAAATCATTTTGTGCTCACCATGAGTTTTTAAAACAAGGATCGGCACTCTAGTACAAACCTACATACATTCCTTTTAATAAAAAAATAAAAATAAATAAATTTCTTTATAATGTTCCTTCAATAATAAGAAATATCATTTGAATAATTTTCTTATTCATCCACTTCATTTATTATACTGTTTCAAAATTTTGTATAAATAAGGTTTGCCTCTGAACAAAATGTACAGTGATGAACAGATTGTAATAATTGGATGATTTAAATATTATTCTTATCTCACTTATCATGTGCAATCATAATGAACATGACAATGATGACATGTGCAACTCCAACACTTTTCCCACTCTACCTCCTATTCCTCCTCCATCTCCTCCAAATATACAACTTTTATTTTATCTTAATTTCCAAGACACATTTGTGTCCATGAACCCACGATCAACCATGTGTCAATACAACGTCAAAAACTCAATAAAAGCTGATAAAATGAATACTTTTTCAGTTTCCTAAAAATCTGTATTAGGAATACTAAAATATCCATGTCTTTTACACAGAATAATAATCTAAAAAAGATTAATGGGAAAAAAAGACATGGGAGAGAACTCCACTAGCAGGAAAGAAGTCAGATGTCAGTCTCAAAAATGGTACCTAATGGTTGATAGGAAAAATACTAAAATATCTATACTTACTTCAACTTCAAGATTCTGGAAGTTTGGGTTGTGAATCATGAAACGGAAATGCTCCTCCCAACGAGGTTCAATGGTGTTTGGTTTAACCGTACTCTCTTGAGTCTGTTGGCCGACATTCAAAATCACCTGAGGTGATGGCTCCACAAGAGATTTTTTACCTCTCTGAGAAAAAGAGAATGTGAGAAAAGATATGATGAGCTCCTTGGGACTATTTCCTGCTCCAATGACATCCACGTCAAGAAGTAAAATGGAAAGAACTATTTGACAGGGGTGAAAAATAACAGTGTATTAAGTATATTGAAACATTGAGCAATATATATGCTATGCAACAATTATCTTTTCATCTTTTTACCATATGCATTAATTTTAAAGCTCTTACAATACAAAGAAAAGAAGAACTAAATGCAATAGGTATCTTTGCGTTTTCAGACATTTCATGAAATAATACAAAAAGACAGCTAAAATGTTCAGGATTTATGAAAGATGACCAGAAGAAGTCTGATCAGATTGCAGATTTTATGGCTAAGAAAACATGAACGAGAAGGAAACAAATACTTGAAATGGCAAAAACAAATGCTACTTTGATGGGAACACATTTGACAGTAGGAATGTAGCAAAACATAGCAATTATTTTCTTCCAAATGTTAATTGCAAACAGAAATAACTTATATAAAAAGAAAAGAACAGAAAACTAAACATAAACTTCAAATAACTTTTTATTAAAATTCTTCTACCCTTTCCGAATTTATTCAAAACTTTTTAAAGAGAAATGCATAATTAAATCATCAAAACATTAAACACTGTTCTTTAAGTTGTCTGATCTCAACTAGGTACAGGTTTCTTCATGCCATAAACTACATTTATATCTCACACTCATAAATTCTTGATATATTTAATGGCAGGTTTTAAAATTGATATTTATTTACATTTAATGATCTATCACCTTCCAAAGAGTGTTAACTGACGTTACACTTACAGGGCCTCCTCACATATACGTCTTCAAAAGAACTATTTTATTGCATCAACAACACTTTGATACAGGATGAATATAAAAAGATAGGGAAAAGATAGTTTCATTGTGGAATGCACACTCTTTTCTAGCATCACAATATCAATATCCAATGGAGACTGTCTGGTGATATTGCATAACTGTAATGCTACATGTTGTATTTAAATTGTCATTCTGGTGTAAAAGTCCGAACATGACTGTAAAAAGGTACATTTGAAAATCAAAGAAACAATAAAATGAATCAACGAGAGAAAAACTGGAAAATTTAAAAATCAAACTTTTTTTATTTTGGAGCGGTTACTATGGCCATGTAACAAAACTAAAATACTCCACAGAGTTCATTCACTGACCATAACTGGCCAAGTTGCTCTGAACCTAACTTTACACCCACCTCATCTAAACACGAGGTTACACGACCAGTTTGTCACTGTGTTTAGCGTGGATTAGTGAGAGGCTAAATGACCAAAATACATGGATCAGTGAGAGGCTACATGGCCAAAATACACACTCCATGTTTATTTCACATTGTCTATTATGTCCTTCTTCACAGGTTTACAACACTTTCCAACACGACCAACTGATTTTTTCAAACAGTTTCCAGCCTCTGTAACAAACTAAGAAAGAGGAAGCAAACAATTACTGAGAAGAGCAATGCACTGTATGTAATGAACTAAGAGTCATTCAAACACCAAAACAAGGAGGCCACTTAATCAATCATATGCTCTTGGTATGTCATATTCCCCAAGCTTTCAAAGGTCTAACCTCAACATAAAGGGTGTCTATTAAGCTTCTATGCAATGGTAACTTAAAATACCTATAATCAGTCTTCCTTCTTATACCCATAAACTGTCAAAAACCTTTGTGACACCTTTACAATGTTACCTTCTAATACCCATAAACTGTCAAAAACGTTTATGTGACACATTAACGTTACCATCTAATACCCATAAACTGTCAAAAACCTTTATGTGACACATTTACAATTTTATTTTCTAATACCTATAAAATGTCAAAAACCTTTATAGGACACCTTTAAAAGTTTACTTTCTAACACCTACAAACTGTCAAAATCCTTTTTGTGACACTTCTTTACAATGTTACCTTCTAATACCTACAAACTATCATAAACATTTACCGGACACCTCCTTACAAAGTTACCTTCTAATACCTATAAAATGTCAAAAAACTTTATTTGATACATCTTTACAATTTTACCTTCTAATACTTATAAAGTGTCAAAAAACTGTGTGCAACAGCTCTGAACAATGTAACCCTAACACCTATAAACTCTCAAAATCCTTTTTGTGACACCTCTTTACAATTTTACCTTCTAATACTTACAAATTGTCAAAAACCTTTATGTGACAGCTCTGTATTATGTTACTTTCTATTACCTGTGAACTGTGAGAGAAGACTAATTATTCACATAGAGGTTTTTGCTATATACTTTATTTCTTCTTTTTAGGACAATTATTTATGTCAATAAAAGATGAAATCATATCCTCTTTATTTTAACCACCCTTTTTAGTACTAACCTCACCCCCAATGTATCTATGAAAATTTATTTTTTTATCTTAACTATTCTCAAAAAAGAAAAAAAATAATCAAAGCTATGTTTAGGGATGGGTACAGGAGCCCACAGCATCATTCCTGAATATTAAACTTTAAAATCGTTGTACAAAAACATGAAAATCTAAATATCTACACTCATCACTAGCAAGTACAAAATATGAAATGGAAGGGGAGGCAGAGAAAGAGAAGGAGAGGGAACAGATGGAGGGAAATGAAGAAAGGGAAGAAAAAGAAGAAAAAGGAAAGAGGAGAAGGGAAAGGAAAGACAGCAAGGAGTTTAAGAGTATAAACTCGTCACAATAATGCTACAAGCATCCACGGTTTATGGTTTTATAATATCCACTGTTCAAGCAAATTATATGTCACCAGTAAATCTGGCTCTCTAGCCAATAAAGAACATTTTTATTTTTATTTTATAAAAGTGGAAATTCCAGCTCAGGTCAGAAACCTTACATCCATGGGTTTAAGAGGAAGAAATGTTGAAATTCACCTCAACAATTTTCATGACTATTTTGCCAAATAAACCATACTACAGGAAACAAATAAGAACAATAAAACAAATCTGAACAGCAACAAAACAAAGTTTATTGAAGTTCCCACTATAAAGACAAAATAAAAAAGTGAATTTTCAGGCTTAAGCCCTTCCTCGGACAAGTAACGATAAAGATAACGATAAAAATCTGTCAGCGAGTTTATAATAATTTTAGATTAATTGTAAGTTTTGCTCTTGTTTTTGCTGTCATCTTTATCACCACTTGTTATATTAGGAAGAATTAAAGCTGAAAATTCAACTTTGTTTCATATTTATTGTGGACATTGTTAATAAACTTTGTTTTGTTGCTGTTTGGATTTGCTTTGTTGGATTTTTTAAATTCTTAATGAGCTGTCACTATGGCACTTTGTTATCAATACATGTAACAGTAAATGGAATTTTCTGTTATCACTCACTAGGATCTCACAATTGGGATGAAGGGTAAGAAAAATTTTCATAGTACCTCAGGAGATTTATGGCTTCACTGGGTGTTTTCGTAATAATATAGACACACTTTATATTTTAAATTTATATTTTAATTTAAGGAGTGGATTGGCTTGGTGGTAAGAACGATATGCTTGCCTCGGAAAGATGAACCGGTGTCACTGTCCCATGTTCAATTCTCAGTGGAACCACAAATTTTTCTTCATTAAATTCTTTCCCCAGTGTTTGTAGATATGCTCTATAGGGCCTTTATTATAAATTGTCTGGATCTAGTGTGTTAGATCTGATTCTTTGAGTGACTTTTTGACATTTCAACCACACATGCAATTGAAACAATGAATTCATGTTTGATAATATTGATATCAATGCTTCAAAACGTTTGGTCCACTGTTTTCAATCAGTTTTAAAAACATCTTATTGAAGTGTTCAGTGAATTATGAAAGAGAAAATAATGAAAGGGATAATATTTGTCCATTTCACACGATATATTATTAAAAACTAAGAAGATGGTAAGAGTGAAACTGAAAGTATTACACAAATACGTCACACTACCGTACTTCAATAAAACAGCATTGTCTACATCATGGATTCTTGGTGGAATCAACGATTAGAAAGATGATAAATTACTTCTGGTATCATTTCTCTTACTAAGGATAGCTACAATAATAAATAAAATAAATACAAACTTCAAGTAAGGGGATGATCATTCTAATTGGGGCACACTGAAATTGTTCAGACCTAACATATGAAATCAACGTTGAAATATGTTTCAATTTTTTTTTAATTCATAAAAAAAGACAACTGATATTTTGTTGTATTCTACTATATTAGTAATTCAAATGTTCGCTTCTACCGAAATGCAAATTCTACATTACTAAATATATAGATATTTTGAAATAAAAAGTTTAAAAATATGAATAATATCTTCCCACTTCTAGTTGAATTAAAATAATGTCATTTGAAAATGAAAGTCACTGTGATAAGGAATAGAATATCTAGTTAAAGATAAATTCTTTTAGTCAAAACAACACTTTGGTTAGAATAACAAAATTCATATAAACCTATTGAGCAGCTGCTTGTTGAGCTAGATACTATTTCCTGTGCTTTAGTGATTGAAGTTCCAGCCTAAGAAAGAACTGGGTATTTTTAAATTGCTTTAGTATGGATGCATCATGTCATATGTGTGAGTGGTTGTACTGGGGTGGATAGACAGAAAGGCAGATTGAAATGGATGGGTGGAAATGGATGGATGGATGGATGAATGAACGGATGGATGGATGGATGGACGGACGGATGGATGGATGAATAGATGGGAATTTTGTCAGACAAGTAGTAGGAGGCTGGAACCCCAAAAAAAAAGTGTGTTTGCTTTTCTTGCTTTGTTGTTTATTTAGAGTTATTTGGTTTTGTTTTGTTTTGTTTTTGGTTTGTTTGGCTTTTTTGTTTTGGCGGGTTTTTTCCGTCCGTTTTTTGTGGGGATTTTTTTGTTTTGTTTTGTTTTTAGTGTTTTGTTGTTGTCGTTGCTTTGTTCATTGTTCTTTTTTGTTTCTTTTCTTTTCTTTTTTTTTTTAGGGGGGGTGGGGGGGTTAGCAATGGTTATTGCCGTTATTGTCGTTGTTCTTGTTGTTGCTGCTGTTGTAGATTTGGGGTTGTAAATTCTTTGACAGGTATTACATTTCATGCTCTGGTACCTATTTAAGATGAATAATAATTCAATACACTTATTAAACTGTCTAGACACACTAGGATTCCAGACTTGCATCCTTATAAAGAGTGCATGAACTCAATATGATTTTGCCTCATCAAACTGCAAAATACTGCAATAAACAGTATCAATGTGAATCCAGTGTTAAAGAGACTTGTGGGTTAATCACACTCTCGATTATTGTGGGCCATCTTGATAATTGAAAAAAGTAATAAAAACAAAAATCTATACCACTGCACAGCACTAATTTAAGTAAGCCTTTCTTGATCATTAAGTAGATCATAGAATACTCCCTACCTGCTGCTTGGGGGGTGAAGGGGGAAAGAAAATAACAATGTTTTAACAACACGAAACAAAACAGCCACAATTCCTCTGCCCATCCCCATCAAACAAAAGCAAAAACAAATTTACCCTTATTTCTCCTTTACCAAAGCAAATTGAAAGAAACAAGAAGCCCACAAAAATTAAAAAAACAAATCAAAGAACAAAAACAAAAACAAAACCAAAGAAAAAAAAACAAACCCTACAAAATCTTATGATAAATTAAAAACAAGTCCAATCGACAACAGCAATAAGGTAAACATAACAAGCAACAGCTTTGTGTCTTCAGACAAGTGGGCAGCATGGTCTAGAGGTAGGACCCTCAGCTTGTCATCGAGAGGTTGCGGGTTCGAGTCACACTGCGGGCCCTTGGAAAATGTTTTCCATGTGTACCACATTTTCCTCACCCCACTCAGATGTAATGAGTACCTGGCCATAAAACAGCATTGCCTCTGTCCAAAAATTATGCATTGCGTTTAACTGGCAGCATGTTCTGTCTTATGAGTTCAGTGTTGCTGTTGGCTTGGGACCCCTTGTAAAGCGCTTTGAGCACATTTAGTGGATATTGCTCTATATAAAAGTTCAGTTTTTTTTCCCCTATATAATAATAAGTGTTGCTAGGTATATATACAATTTTACTTGAAACTCAAATCAGTTTACATTGCAAAGTATATATATAATTTTTGTTTTAATAACCATCTGTACATAATTAAAATAAAAGCCTTTTAAGTTATCTTTCCTGAATGAAACAGCCCTAAAACACATTATCATAATATATAACTAGCATCCAAGCAGAATTCATGTGGCATGATTTTGTGAAATGGGAGACGAAAGTGGAGAAACCTCTCTGGGAGATGGTAGCAACAATAGAATATTTACCCAATTTTGCTCAGCAGGGATTCACAAAATGTAATTATTAATTTGACGTTTATTCAAGAAACTATAAACAACACCCCCCCCCCC
>JBCJKE010040960.1:0-12077 GCA_039654525.1 Melibe bucephala | reverse complement strand
TTGTTTTATTTTTTGAATTTCGAGAGTAAGACTAAAAAGAGCAGTTAATTTTCTTTTCTCTGCCATTTTCCTGTAGACCTACCGGCATTGAGGATTGGTGGACGGAACCATAGATCTATCTAATAATAACAGGTTTCAGCTAGGCACATGCCATGTGTACTATCGTAGGCGTAGATCTACCATACGTTAGCATAGCGTAGGCTATTTATTTGGTTACCAAACACCAATGGATAGTCTGTGATAGATCAGGGATGTGTTCGAATGCTACTGTTAGAAGTAGTAGGCCTAGTATTACCACTGCCGTCTAGTGGGCTTTTCACACGACCGGTACCGAGCGACTATATTATTATTATGTCAGCAGGATGTGGGCTACTTTTAGTAACGGGTTCATAGGCTTTTCGGACTACTAAGACAGGGAGAAACATGCTTCCATTGATTGAGAAACAGGCGGAAAGTTCAAGGAATCCGTGAAAAGGTTCGACTAATGCGTGAAAAAAATGTAAGGAAATTATAGGAAAATATTCGGGACAATGCAGCTTGTTCGAGAGATCCGTAAATTCGACGAACGCATGTTCGACTAATACGTGCTGCACTGTATACTGAAAGTGGGCAATCCAGACATGGCTGGTTTGTTCGTGACACCAATTTTTTTTAGTATTTATTTCTGGTGTGAATTGCCATTTGAAATTTATTCATTTAGTGAGCATTATAAATCAACAACATTTCAGATTCGCTTTGGATGATTTTTGTTATTGCATTAGCTATATATACAACAAAAACAGTTTGAAAAACATCCCTATAGAGCAACCATCACATTTTTACCTTTTCATATTTTTTTTTAGGTTGTGTGTGTAATTGCTTGTTTTAAAAGAATAATTGAAAAAGAGTCCTCTTGAGGAAGGATTATAATGTAGAAACATACAATGCTCAGATAAGTAAGATCTTTTTGTGGCCTCTGACATCAACCACTTTAGACTATCCTTGAACTGACTTTGAAATAGTGAACTAGAGTTTGACTTGACCAGTTGTTAATGCTTCAAAATATTTTAAATGTTTATGCCATAACGAGATTAAAATTTTGTTTGGGTTAATTTGTTTTCAAATTGAAGCTTTTGATTTCCTTTTTCTTCTTTCCATTTTATTCATTCCAGTATTTCATTGAAGTGAATCTGTCAATGTTTGACTCTACTTTTTTAATTTTTTTATTTCAACTAAAAAGGATCATAATTACTTTTCATGATAAATTTGTTGAAATATGATTTTATTATGCAGTAACCCTAAGAAATGCATACATTGTAGAACTTCAATTTATTCTGAGCTGCAAAGCTCAGTGATTTGTAAAAAATCTGTATTTCGTATAAGATGCTGGTCTGAGAATCTTTAGACTGAAAATCAACAAAAATTCTTGTCCAGTATAGATTGTTCTTCTGTTTTTAAAAAGCAGAGAAAACTGAAAGGGAACGTGTATTATGAAAGACAGCTATTCACCCAACATGGCCTAGAGTATGTTACAGTAACAAAACGACAGGGATCATAGCTGGAGGTGGCAGGAATGAAGATACTTCATTTATCAATGGATGTAACGAGTTTAGATAAGATCATAAATGAGCACCTTAGAGAGAATGCTCACATAGGCGGGTTTGGAGACAAGGTGAGAGAATCTAGATTGAGATGGTTCGGTCATATTCAGGGGAGAGATGTGGAAGACATTGGCAAGAGATTGCAGATTATGTCACTTTCAGGTTAAGAGGAAAAGAGGGAGACCAAAAAAAGAAGGTAGGCCAATATGGATGGAATTAAGGAAGGTATGATGGCAGCTGGTTTTAGAGAGGAGGATGCAATGAACATGACTGGTTTGAGATGAAGGAAATGCGATATACTCTGGCAACCCCTAACAGGATGAACCGAAAGAAGAAGATATGGTATATAAATCAACTCTTACTTACAATTTATTGTCCTTTTCATTTTGGTATGCTATAGTTTTATGAAATTATGTCATCAAGCCATAACTTTTATGAAAAGACATTCCAACTGTAACACTGCAATTAATTAAATGGTGTTTGTTGAGTGCAATTGACACAATTTTTCTATGATTGAAGTTATGTTATCAACATTCAGTTTTATTATATTGTGCTTAAATTGCTATACTTTAATGATTCCTTTTCTTAATTGTTTTGACATCTTGGTAAAATATTCATTTCTTATAAATTATATATTAGTATTAGTAATCAGTTCTCTTTATCATGGTAAATCAGCATGAAAACAATAATACATGATACAAAGTAACAATATGCATGTAATGTAAAATGTGTAATTTTCAGTCAATGCTGTATTCAAAACACTTTGTACAGATCGTTAAAAAAAAAAAAGAAAAAAAAGAGTTCATATTACTACAGTCCAACACGTATTCGTCGAACTTGTTGGGACAACAGAAATAGTTCGAGGAATCTGTGATTCGGGCAATACGTGAAAGCACTAAGTGATAGGGAAAACCCTTATACTTATACTTACCTTATACTTATAGTAGTAGTAGTAGTAGTAGTAACAGTATAGTAATAAATAGTGCGGTAATTTAATTGATAATTTTGTAGTTATGTCCCTTCTGTATCAGTATTACTTCAGCCGGGGCTTTTGTTTATTGTTTGCATTGTTTTATTTTTTGAATTTGAGAGTAAGACTAAAAAGAGCAGTTAATTTTCTTTTCTCTGCCTTTTTCCTGTCGACCTACCGGCATTGAGGATTGGTGAACGGAACCGTAGATCTATCTAATAATAACGGACTACAGCTAGGCACATGCCATGTACTAGTGTACTATCGTAGGCATAGATCTACCATACGTTAGCATAGCGTAGGCTATCTATTTAGTTACCAAACACCATTGGATAGTCTGTGATAGATCAGGGGTGTGTTCGGATGCTACTGTTAGTGTTAGAAGTAGTAGGCCTAGTATTACCACTGACACCTAGTGAGCTTTTCACGCGACCAGTACCGAGTGACTATACATGTATTATGTCAGCAGGATGTGGGCTTTTTTTAGTAACGGGTTCATAGGCTTTTCGGACTACTAAGACAGGGAGAAATATGCTTCCATTGATAGAGAAACAGGTGGAAAGTTCGAGGAATCCGTGAAAAGGTTCGACTAATGCTTGAAAAAAATGTAAGGAAAGTATAGGAAAATATTCGGGACAATACAGCTTGTTCAAGCGATCTGTGAATTCGACGAATACGTGCTGCACTGTAATTACCTATGGCAAAAGCTTTTGAAACCTGTTGACTTTTTTCAGATTTTATTGTTTTTGGGCTTTTTAAAATTTTAATTTCAATGCTTCTTGGATGAATGATGATGCACATTCAATTTCTCATGATGTCAATATTGTCATGGAGGTAGACTCCCACTGCAATGCTGTTATCCATACTACAATGTACTATTACAACCAATAAAATTAGACATGAATTTGTGAGTCACACTATCCCAAAACCTCACTATTTCGGCCTTTATTTCATCAATATTTGTGAATTTATTTGTTTCAGATGGTTCTTGGAGATCCTTGTAATGTTTTCAACAGGATTTAAATTTGAACTGTAGCATCAGTACTTACACATCAATTGTTGAAGAATCCATTCATTTCCTGGAGTTCATTGGTAGTGTGTAAAAGTAAAAGAAAATTATCAAGAATGTTAAAGTATCATTCGCTTGTCAAATTGTCACTAAAATATGCACAAAGGCATGGCGCCTAAAGCACACTTATGAAACTTGGGACTATGTTGGGGTGCTAATAATAGTAATTCTTTTTTCTTTTTCTTTTTTTGTGGCACGATCTGTTCTACCTACTGTAAAACCCATTCCACTTGGCTATGACTAAACTAATATTCTATGTATCTTGGCAAATTAGCACATGTATATATAATATGATGCAAATCAGAAAGAGAGCGGTTTAATGTTGCTGATTAAATTTTGCTTGGTGTGTTCCTAACTTCAGCTCACATCTTAGTCATTCTAAATTGGGCCTTCATGTTGTTCTAAAATCACAATGCATGGAAACGTTCATCCAACAATTGATGTTTAAGGAAAAGTAATCAACATTTTCTTCATCATGTAATTTTTATTTTTAATATTTAATTGGCTAACATCACATCTCACATTTCAGGTGAACTTAATAAGACAAAACATTAGGGCACTGATATTAGATATTGGGGACTGCAAGGAAGTACCTTGGAATGTATAATTATTTATATTGCATATGATAAAATAGTATTCATATACATGATGTTTTGATACTTGTCATAGGGTGACCCAAAAAACAAACAAAAAAAGTCCCCAACTTTGCAGTTCAGTTTATGAAAGTCTGTGAATTGCATGTAGAATAACTAATTTTACATAACTTGTGTAATTTTTTGGTTTGATCTATTTCAAAATTAATTAAATATTGATATTATGAGAACTGATGTCAAAATTTGAATTATGGAGGGTGCCATCAGATTGAAGTTGGATGAGAGAAAAGTTAGTAGTTGTAGACGCATAACAGTTTACGTTGTTATCAAAATGAAGACTTTTATGTAGATACATGTATTAGTTTTGATCTAGATGCATGTATTGGATTCCAGTCAAATATTGTTTTCATTTAGATATATAGACCTAGCAGATGACAAACACCACAGCTAAATCTAGATCTTAATTTGATACTGTATTGAAACAATCAAAACTCAGAACACCCTTAATATGTTCATAGACAAACATTTGGTATAAGTATAGAAAGGTGCATTGACTGTTAAGTTTTAATTTCAGCCTAATTAGGTTTGTAATCTTATTAATAACTTGTCTTATCATCTAGACCTAGATTAGATATAGACCAAGTCTGTTAACAAAACTAATTGTTAGCTAATAATAATAATGATATCGAATGAAAGAGATCAAATGAAATTCTCTACAATAAGAAAGGATGGAGAGGCGGCCTAAGAGTAATAGCGAAGGAATTTCCTCATAAGAATGACAACATTGAAAGAGGTAACACTCCAATGCAAAATTTTAGTGTCGAGATCAAATCTCCCTTGAGGTTGAGGAGATAAGGAAGTCAATTTCAATGAGAGAAAAAATATTAAGACGTGATTGAATAGAATGGTGCGCCAACTGAGCACTTGAGGAAATAGAACTAACATAATTTTTGTTTCCCAATCAAATTCCTAATTAAGCCTTGATATTTGAATTTTTGATTGGTATTATTAAAGAACGGACAACTATTACTATGTATATGTAGTTGGTTGTTTGATCTGATGTTATTTACAAATTACAGAATCGATTTATGTTCTTTGATTTCATTCAAGCTGTAATGCTTCAAAGTTCTTGATGTTTTTGTTGTTTTGTTTTTTGTTTTGTTTTTTTTTTTTGTATTGTGGTTTGGTCTTTTTTTTTTTTTTTTCTTTTGGATCACCCAATGTGATATATTATTTTCCTCTTTTAAATCACCACTTAGATGACTTTTTGAATTGAATTTTGATTTATTACACATTATGTATTTTGTGATACTTTTAATATGATATGGTGCACTCTGATGAGCTTCATGTAGTAGGATTATGATGTAGTATTATAATAATTCATTCACAGTGGACTGAGATAAAAAAAAAAAAAAAATGGTTCACCCAAGAGATCAAACTGAGGCTGAGTCATGCAGCTCATTCACCTGTCACTGTATACCCCCTGAGCAAGAAATTAGATCAGTCGTTCTTTAACTTCTATGACTATGGGAAGGATCAACTACATGCATGTTTATGAGGCTCCCTTTTTTAATGAGTGGCTTTCTTTTTCATGGAGCCTATTGGCATGTTCAATTAGAATTTAGAATTCTGTCCTGCCTGGCAATGCAAGGCAGTTGGTATCATAGTCCCAAGTTCAAGCCCCAGTAGACTGAAAATTTCTATCTACTTCACAGTATTTCACCCATCGTATCATAACATATTCTTCATCGGGGCTTAGTTCAAACTGTCTAGATCTCTTTGTCAGATTCAGATATAATTTCTTGTTCCAGCTTCTTGCTTATGAGTTGATCTCCCTTTATCGAGCAATTTCTGTAAATTGTGTGTATACATTTAATACTGATTAAGTAATTTGGGATGTGTTGAATGATGACATCTGGACATTAAGGGTAGAAGTAGAATGGTTAGTGTAATGGAATACAGGCTTTATAACTTACAGGGGGGCACTGGAAGTTTAGTGGACAGAGCACTCAACACGCCAAGGGTCCTGGGTTCAGTTCCCAACTGCGCAGGCTTGAATATGAAATCCATGTTTTTCAGGTCAAATGAGTGCCTTGGCCCTTTGGAGACTGATGGTCTCTGATAGGCTAAGGTAGGAGGCCTCATGCATATTTGCACATGTCAAAGAACCTGTAATATCGCAAAGAGCAGGCCATATCAGCTGCCGCTATCACCCAGGCAAAATTCAGTTCCTACAAGTAATGCCTATCAGTTTAGGGAAATAAAGTATTGCTGGGTATCCATGCACCTCTTAGAATATGAACAATCGCAGCAATAATATTGCTACACATGACAACAATTAAGGTGGACTCACTTGATTTGATCTTCATTTAAGTTGATTTTTTTCTTTATAGAAATAATAGTAATAATAGGAAATGAAAACACGTGTTGACACATGTGTCACTTTGTATGTTTCGATCCAAACATTTTGCCTAGATCATTGAAATTATAATAAGTAGAAAAAGAAAACGGATGACTTGATGTTAACAACTGCTAGCATAGTCCTAGGCCTACCAATCAATGATCGCCGCAGGCACCGGACTGGATTAATTGTACAATGTACTACTAGTGTCCTAGTATAAGATACCAATACCATTGCTGTAAACATGTCTTGCTACCAGAGATGTTAAACTTTGAAGTCATAGTTAAACATAAAATGTACTACTAGTACTAGTAACACATTGAATAAGTTACATTTATATATAATTCTGCATGAATATATATATATATATATATATTATACATGTATGTTTATAGTATATTAATATTGTATTGATTTGATACTGAAGGACAATTTTTGGGGGGCGGGGTGAGGGTGCTTACTTTTTTTTTTTCACTGCTTCTGTGATGATTTTTGTTGCATGTAGGGGCCTAGTTCTAGCTCATGTGTGCATACTGAACTAAATCGTAAAAGCATTCATCACTTGAAAGATTTTTGTTTCAGTCAAAATAAAGGGAATCTGGCTCTGTACTAAAACATTTTTGTTAAATTTTGGTTCTACTTATGTCAGTAGCTAGACAATTTTAGTGTAAATACTATAAAATAGGCTGATTGGTGTGCACCATATTATATTATGTTTAACCCTATACTATAACTGCATCAGACTGATTAGAGCAGTCAAATGTCATATACAATGGTTGAAAAAGTATCATTTTCAGCAGTTATAATAGAGTTAACATGTTCCAGTTCCATGCCTGTGTAAAGTGTAAATGATTTACGACTTATCATATTATTGAGGAAACTGCTTGACTTGACATTTTGTGAGGCAGTAAATGATAAATGGAATGAATAGAGATACATTATAACAAAAAGTTCATTTTTATATAAATGATTATTATATTATATAAAGATCACTAATAATTATGGTAAATTTAATTTCACTGAGTATTTCACTTTATTATCATTCACAACAGGACATTTCCTTTTTGTTGAACTTTAGAATTTGATGCTTAAATCTCAAATATAATATTAAAACTGGACTTGGGTAAAAATGTATTGCTCTGCCTATTGCTACATGATTAGTGTAAGTAGGCCTAATGTATAACATATATGTTAAGTCAAAATCAGATTTCACGATTGTGGAAATCCTGTTATATCAAGTTTCTTCTTTATATGATGTCGTAATATTTGCCTTTTTTTTTTATTTTTAAGCTTGTGATGCTCCTAGCTTAATTTATGAACCCCAATTCTCTTGTGCAATATTAAAATATTTTCAATGTTTTGATCAGCGTTGACTTTGGCCTTTCATTTTCAAGTAAAGACAGTAGAAACGTTAAATTGAAAGTTGAAAGTTTAAGGAATTACAAATAATAAATGTTATTTATTATTTGGTTGAAGTCTTAATTCAATACATAAACAAGCAAGTGCATGAAGTCATGAAGAGAAAGAGAGGTGGTGCATGGGCTTGTGTATCAGGATGCTTGTGATACTGGACTGGACATGCCATTGCCATCATGTACGGTACATGTTTTATTAATTATAACATTAACATCATCTGTCACAGAAGTCACTACCCAAGCGCCAGATCAGGATAGGACTAAGAGTCTAAGAGTAAGAGCATAGTTTTCATAAGATAACAATAACAGAATTTTTTTTTAATGTAAAAGTAAAAGCTGTAACAGTAACAGAGCGGCCCACTCTGCCCAAGAGCCTGATTTTTGTAGTGGTCGACACACAATGTCGGCTAGCTATAAACTACATTTACTTCATTTTAAATTGTTCTTCATTTTGATGAGCAATTGTTCAACTGCGTAGCCCAATGAAGATAACACCTTGGTATGTTCCTCTGTGGAAGCTCTAAATGGCATATATTATGCAATATGATAATGATAGACTTGAGCTGTCCAATCAAGCTAAACCTGGCCAGCCACGTGTTTTGTTAGACCTTTGATCTTGTGCAGTCTAGATATCTCATGGGTTGACTGGTGTTGACTGGGGGGGTGTTCAAATAGATCTTATATTTTATATTGATCGACAGAGGGTGATTCCATGGAATCATTGCCGTTAAGACTATTATTTCCTTCTATTGTATGTGTAAAAATAATAGTGGGCAGAAAGGATAACCAATATAGAAGTTTCTTTCAGTTTAGAGATGCATGTAGCATGATGGTTGGAGCTTATCAATTCTTGCGACATATAATATATATATATACATTTATATTACTATATGCACACACAAACACAGTAGTATCCGGTTAAACGCACGCCAGATAAATGCACCCTTCAGATAAACGAACAGCCGGGCACTATGACGGATTTTTTCTATATAGTCAGTACACCGTAAACGCATGCATCATCGCCTAAATGCCCAATTTGGATTTGAAATTGATAGAAATTGGCTTTTTCAAATAGATCACTTACAACACTTACATCATTCAGTATGAACTCTCATAGTTTTCGGTGTAAACCGTAGGCCAAACCTGTGTGATACATAAGCACACTGGTCAGCCAGGGTGACACAGAAGAGTGAGTGAAAGAGAAACTAAGAGAAAGGGGGAGGACGAGAGAGAGCGTATTATCTTGTGTTTGTCAGCAATATTTGCACTGCGTGTTTCGTTGTGCTTCTACATGTACTAGATATACCTATGGTAGTGAACTGTATCGTACTGTGTTTTTGTTTATGGTTCCATTGGGATGTCTCTGTTGAAAAAAGTAAAATAAAATACAATAACATATTATTTAAAAAAAAATGAAGAAATGTTCCAGATCTATATTTAGATCCAATTCCAAAACAGCATCCTAACACTAGTAATACCATCCCCGCAGGTCGTCTATGTGATCAATGTCAGTCTCCCAAAGTAAAAGGAAGTAACTGGTATTTTTATTACTTTTTACAAAGACATGCATCTCCTAAACGCATGCCACCCGAACACCGTGCGTCTAAACGAATACAAACTGTATACATGTGATATTATACATATTATATATATACACAATATATTCTTTTGACTTTACAACATAAGCACCCGAGCCACTGAAGCAATGCAATGAGGCCTTAATTTTAATACATGTAATAGTGATACATATTACATGTAGTTTCAGATTTGGTTAGAAATAACACCTCTGTTTTTTCAGAGACTTTTTAATTTTAAGTTTAAGAGAAACATTTTCCATTCGTAAAGTACTAGATTCCTTTTTTCAGTTCTCTCTCCTTTGGCAACTGCCAACACCATGACACTTCACTATCACTTTTTATTTTGCACCAGGCTTTGAGCTTACTTTCTGTCCACCATATTCAATTAAACTCTGTACATGTAAATGTATGAGTATGAGCCATTTTAAAATGTTTGGTTATTGTCAAAATCTATAGATGTAGCCCATTGCAATTTAATTATTGGTTTCTTTATTATTTTGAGTCAATATTTAGTATTTTTGTAGTAGTGGGTGTGTATTTGTCTGATCATTGAGTGGGGTTTCCCCTTATTAACAGTACAGCAACAAATTTTATGCAAAAAATTCAAAGTTTTTGATTTAACAATTTCTACTGTGCCGGTATACGGTTGAAAAATATGTGAACTGGTACACATATTATTAAATACATGTGAATTTAATGGTGACCTTCAGCAGTAGTAAGTGACACTAAAGGTAAAAAATTTCTCTTCAAACAGTATAGGAGTAGTAGCTGTGCTTGTGATTATGAAGTAAGAACATGCAATAACTATGACTATGACGACAAGAAATCACAATTCTTGTCTTTCTCTTTCTGTTTATGCTTGATTGTCAAATTGTGTTCCTTTTACTTTTATTGAATGTAGACAAAGAAAAAGAATAGTTTACATTATATTATAAAAGTAAAAGCAGATACAAAACTCGACTGTCGACAGATGAAAGAATAGCAATGAAGATTCAAGTAATTTATATCAATGACATTTTATTTATCATTTTTAATTGATGGTTGATAGCACTAAAAACAAATCACATCAATCAAATGTGGCAAACCATCAACTACAACTCACAGCTTTCAAACCTATACATAACACAGTCCACAGATAAGAAAATAAAATGAGTCTATGTCCTACGAAGAAACTACACCAGCTTCCTTGCCAAGGGCCTCCATCTCCACTGTAAAAAAAACAAAACAACAAAAACATGGTTTACAATTTACAAGTTTAATTAAACTTAAGTGGTTCATGAAACAGTCTGTTAATGCTATCTTTAACATGATAACTGCAAGGCCAGATGAAACCAATGAGGTGAATAAAATTTAAAATGAATGATCACAACCTAATAAAAGCCGGGTCAATGCAATCTTATTCTTACTCTTAACTCTAACAAAGTGCATCTAACTGTGTGTTTGAAGAAATTGCCTGGTGTAAAAGATAGAATAGGCAAAGATCTTCATCATACTTCATGGTTTACAAATGACTATGTTCTTTCTCTTAATTCTTAAGTACTAAGTACCACTACAGACTGATCATGGCAATGGCATGCCATTCACATCTTTGCTCGGGACAACCTTGAGAAACTTGTGTTATCCTAATAGCCGATCCATTAAATGCGATCATAGCCAATGGGCTATTACAGGGTAAGTTGCTGATGACATTGATAGGGATGTAAAAATAACCCCAGTTACAGGCCCCTGGCTGATGAAGAAGGGGTGTAAACTCCACAATTTACGGTTGGCAACAGGCAATGGAAATATAGGGGTGGATGATTGAGCTGACACACAGGCTGTTACTATGTATGTATGACTGTCATTATATCATACATTATATGTGTGGTGTAAGGACCGATATGATGTTTTGAGGTATGGCTTAGTGCCATTTTTTATGCCACTCAGAATGGGGATTTAGTTCACACTCGCTATAGCCTGCTACTCTTATTTACCGACTATGCTATAAGCGACCTCCATTGTATTTCAGTCATTTTTATAAAGCTACAACTAAGACATTTATACATGTTTATATGCAAACGACACGATCATTTGATCAGGTTGTGTTACGTAGATAATATCAATATCACCAGTTCCTCTTGTTTTGTCAATATTAATTTTAGTGATCATTCCCAAGTGGCAATATGGTACAGGTATGACAACAGCCAACAACCAAAGAAAAATTGCTTGATATATTGCAGATCGCACTTAAAAAAGAAAATTACTCACATTTCTCATTGGCTGCTTTTTCGGCAGCTTTTCTTGTTGCATATTTGCATTTGACTTCATTTTCATGCTTCTGAATATCAATTTCTCTTGCAGCTAGGTACTCTGCAAACAAAATTATTTTAATAAACATTTGTATTTGACTGATTGAAAAGGAGAGAGGAAGAGAGAATCAAAGTAGGAGTAGGAAGTCAATTTCGTGAAAAAGCTCGACCACCCCTAATTCTT
>JBCJKE010040739.1:0-12080 GCA_039654525.1 Melibe bucephala | reverse complement strand
AGATTTTTCAAAATTTACTATAAATATGATCTAGATCTAGATTTAGATCTAATCTCATTGGGCTGAAATGAGTGGTAATATAACTTATCAATATCAAAGGCCAGTCTTGCTCAATCTTTCTATGGGTGCATGACAAAGCACAGATCATAAGACTAGATCTAGTTGTAGTAGGTTGTTCTCGCTTACTATCTTTATACTATCAAATAAATATTTTTTGGCCTACACTGAAATGCAAATCCCATAAATTTCAGTGGATTTTAGACGTATATTGTGTGTATTTGTTACTATGCTTGCTCCAGTATGCTTGCAGAATGTCATAATCCATGAAATAACTGTTGTGAAAGTGAAGAACAAACTTTAGAGCCTATTTTCTCCTTTTGTAAGTTTTCAACTGCACATACTTTAAAACGCCATAAGTCATGAACCGTAACTGATATCAACCTCAAATAAAAAGCAAATTATTCAGCAAACATTCCTCATTCATGTGATATAACCATCTAAAAAAGTAAAATTTGACCCATGTGAAGGGTTTTCCTGGAGCATCACACATATACATGTATTTCAACAATACCAAACACTCCTCAAAACCAACCATCCACATTTAAAAAAAATTATAATGTGCACATTTGCCAATAATTGATTCTTAGGAATTATATAATTCTAATTTATTGTAATTAAAAGAATACATAAACTCATAAACATAGGCACATGAAAATGTGATGGAGACATAATTGTTCTATTTTCTGAAAGCAAATATATGTGATCACAGTTTGAATATTAATTAATTAGTGGAATTAATGTATACATTAAGTCAAAGTCATACAAGAACCAACCAACGGAAATAAATCTTTAAATATTCATACAATAGATTGAAAATAAATGCAAATATTAATATTATCAGTTGAATTAACAGATTTCATATAGAAGGCCATCATTACCACGGGCATAGATGTAATTTAGTTGTTTTGATATCAATTACAAGCTTTACATTATGTTATATACCTGCGAGTGTGTGCGTGTGTGTGCGCGCGCGTGTGTGTGTGCTTGCATAAATCTTGTGTAAGTGTTGCACTATGAATGTAATGTTAAGTTCCTAACAGATCTGAAAATGTGAAATGTCAAATGTTTGCTTGTCTTTCTCCATACTTAACATAAACGTGAGAGACTTTTTCTCTGATATGCCACATTAAATTAAACTGAGAAGGGAGAAGGTTGAAAGACATGGATCGAAAAATATATAAGGACTCAGTCGTGACACCATTTTCATTTGCTGCTCTTGGAATCTGGTTAATTTTCATGCGCATTCTGTGACTATTATCAATATAAAAATTAAAGCGCCAATACAAAAAAAAAAAAAAAAAAAAACAAAAAAAAACAACAACAAAGAAACAAACCAAAAAACAAAAATAAAAAACAAACAATCAAAAATACAAAAACAAAATGCAGATGTTTTTGTGATAAGTTTAGTACTTATTTAATTTTAAGCATTTAGCAGGGAGTAGCACTAAAATTTACTTACAATATTACATCAGAGTAGGATTCGATCTCTTGTAACCCATATTTCTAGCTAGCAAAATATAGATATACTTTTTTAACATGAATGAATAAAAAACAAAACAGAAAAAAAACAAAAAAACCCCCAAAAAACTACAACCCTAAAACACAAAAAATAAAACCCTCCCCCAAAAACAAACTGATCCAGTCAGTCATACTCTTAGGTGTTCACTTATCTGAAATAAAGAATCCCAAAACACCAAGGGGGAAAGAAAAAATATAAACAATTCAACCTACAGTGAAATGCAAGAACGTTGGGTGGTGTCTTCAGTGCTCCAATGTAAATGAAATAAATGTTGAAAACCAAATTGAATCTAAATATGCTGAACACATCCCAGCTGGGTCCAGTTTGTTATGTCAGGAAAAAATCATGCGAACCAGAATTGGCAGATACAATACTTGCATAGCATAAAAATAAAAATAAAAGGCAAAAAGGTATTCACTTGGGATCTCCTATAATGTTTCACAAATACTATAAATCATTGGTTTTGATTCACTCTTAGCTCAAATTGGTTGACTTTGAAAGTATTACTATTAGTTTATTTAACCGTAGGTGATGCTGATTTATTTTATTTTTATCCAAAAATTTTTACAGATGAGATTGATAAAGGAAGAAAAAACAACGGACCCAAAGAAATGTATATATCTTGACCAACGTTCATTTTGCGTAATTAAGTGGATTGGTTGGCAGAGGAAAACACAAAAACTGCCTCTTCTGATTTTGAAAAACATTTTCTGATGATAAAAAATATTAGTCACCACCCATAGGAGACATTTACACCTCTTACGAGCTGGGGTTGTAACAGGGAAAGGAAGAGATAAGAAACATCCAATAAAAGTGACCTGTTTTTGTTTGTTTTGTTTTTTTAATAAGTCTCTATTTTAGTTGCATGCATGAATGAGAAAACCAAGGATTTATTGACTTGGTACCAAATTAATGAAGGCTGGTGAAATTGCTGGTGAAATTGCTGCTGAGTTGAATAAGGGAGTCATAAGCCAGAATTTGGTAAATTACCTTCACAGATTTGTATTAGTACTGTTACACATGCTTACTCCATATCATGCGCATATCATTCTAGTTTCAAAGAATCAAATCAAACATTTCTGTTTTCTCCATGAACAAATCAAGCAGTGTCCTCATACCAATAAAAGTCCAGCACATCTTTAACTATTTAGCTTTGTTATACATAAACACTCGAGCAACATAAAGCCACAAAAGAATAAAAAGAATAGAAAAAAAACACACAAAAAACACCAACAAAAAACAAACAAACCACACAACAAACAAACTCACACACACTAAGAATCATGGTGAAAGAGATTTCAAAGTGTACAAATGCATGTATGATATTTGCATGTCAGAAAAAAAAACATGTCACCTGTGCTGATACAGTGACACACTTTAATAATGCGGCAAAATGCTTCAAATGTAACATGTTATGCATAGAATGTTATTCGTCATCCATCATAGTTGCAAGTCATCTTGCCTAACATTAAGAGCTTTGAGGACACAAGCATGAGGAAACATCAGAAACATCTAACAACAGCGTTTTTCCTTACCATCCTGCTGCCTTAGAAGATATTCAAAAGGACAAAGAGACAAAGATGCCTGCACTGTGACATCGGAACAACTACTCAAAGACTGATGGAATGATAATGTCTGCCAAGCTCACCATCATTGTATGGTAATGAAAAAGGGGAAAAAATGGGGAGGGGGAATGGGAAGGGGGGGAGATGGGCTGACATCTGGAGACATGTTGATGAAAAGAAGAAGAGTAATGCACATAACATGCTGAAAATGTAATGATTGGTTTTTCAAAAGGAAACATAAAATTGTACCACAACACTTGTAAAATTTCAAAAGAAAAAAAAAAGTTGGACCGTAATGAAATAAGAAGAGAAGAAGACAAAAAATAAAGAAGGGATGATATTCTAAAAAGATCGACTGTGGCATCCACCACTATTTAACACACGCGTTATGTCCTCTTTGCTAGCTACCAGACCGTAGAACTCAGCTCTTTTGACAATCAGTGCCTCCCACACTGAAAAGCCAATGCCGATGGCCAGGGCAAGCTTGACCAGTCCCATCAAAAAGGTCACCAAGATACTTGTGCTCAAAGCAGACTGATCCAAGTGACAGCTGACCAGATATAAGGCCAGTGACAGCAGAAATATCATCAGCTGAAAAAGGAAAGGCAGTCATGTAACAGTTAAGTTTAATTTAACGCTAAGCTTCACTCTATTTTTTTTTCTTTTGTAAATGAAGGTGGTGAGATTGTCAGGATTTTCAGAAACAAACTTTGTTCGGTTTTTAAAGAGAATGAGGCTCTGAGAGTAAACAGAAATCAACAATTATCTATTATTCACTTTAACATAATATCAAGAATCACCAAAAAATGAGACTCGACAGCTGGAGAAAAAAAAGGAAAAAGGAAGAAATACAGACACAATATCAGCCAAACTTACATTAAACAAAGAATGACATGTGATAAACAACTATTGAATTATGCGTTTTACAATCCTACTATGGACCAGGAGACTAATTAAGCAGAGCCTCATGTCGATATCTTTAAGTTTAAGTCTGGAATTTGAAATTCTCATGTGCTCTTTAATTCTAGATGAGAACTTGCAATGAGAAAATACAATTCTTCATAAACTAGCAACCTCTATCTTTTCTAGTCAAAATCTGAGTAATGAACTAGTAAATAAATCGGAGGTACCATACAAGAAGTTGTAGGGGTGAATGAATCCAAAAGGACTTTTGGTAGGAATTGAATTTTTCCAGGTTGGTTGCCGAGGTGGCCTACTCTTTTTGATTTAAACCACTGATGAATCTTCTACATATGCAAAGGCATATGAGACCTCCTACTTTATCATCCTTCTCCAATGGGACTAGGCACTCATTTAGCCTGCCCACTTCATGACAAGGAGGTGAAAACCACTGAAAAACCCGAATTTCAAATTGAAGCCTACACGATCGGGACTGAACTCATGACCTTTGGCTTGGAGGGTGAATGCCCTAACCACTGAGCTATTCACACTCCCTAAAGGCAACCCTCCCCCCCACCCCCACCCCCCTTTCCCCCTCGTGTGCAAAGAAGAAAAAAAAAAAGAAAAGAAGAAAGGAAAAAACCTATAAATGGCATGAACTTTCTCAACAAAGTGTGTGCAGACCCACCTGGAAAAATTTCTCTTCTCCAAGACACTGAGAGATGCCTTTGTCTAAAACAAACAAAGATTCTTGGAATGTTTCCTTCAGATCTTTCCATAAACCTTCTTCACAGTCACTGTCAAAGACTTCTGCAAGCAAAATAAAAACAATACTGTACTACTGCTACTTCTACTGCTACTACTACTACTACTGCTGCTGCTGCTGCTGCTGCTACTACTACTTCTACTACTACTACTAACAATAATAATAATAATAATAATAATAATAATAATAATAATAATAATAATAATAATAACAATAATAATGATAATTGTAAAAATAACTATAATAACAACCTCAACAACACAAAAAAAAGTATTGATCAAAATAACTGAAATTTATTTAAAATGATAATAATAATCCATATACAGTTGTCACCATCTAATAACCTGCCACCTTAGAGCCCACTTCACTTAATAACCCGCTGTTTCAGTGAAACAAAATTTTCTTCTATCTAAAACACCTCTCTAATAACCCGTTCTCAGACCAGAACTTCGCCTAATAACCCAGTATTTTTCACTGGGCCCATGATAAACAACGATGATGCCAAAGAATTTTTACACACAATACAGCCATCCCATTCATAAACCTTTGTAACAAGTCATTTGTGTACCTATGTCTAGACTTTTAAAAGCACGCTACTCACAAAAGCAGTAAAAGAACAGACATCCAAACCAATTGTGTGCAAGCTCTAGCCTTAAGACCTAGACTTCAAAACTATCAGGAAGTGTGAGATGGCCACCTTATCCGATAGGATGAACACCAGTGAACTAGGTCTCAGATGTAGTAAAACCTAATGAAGATGGTGCCATGTTCACTGCAAATTCAATCTTATGATTCAGTGTTAACAGGCTGATTTGTAAATGAAAATTCAGCAACAATGGGAATTACCAGAAAAAAAAGAACACACTCTGTTAGCTTCATGGCATCCATTTAAAACTGCTGCTCCCATGGACATTTCTCCAAAGAAACCATAATACCCATATCATGGAGGTAATATTTTAAAAATTGACATTCAAATATAAATGCATGCATACTTTGTCAAGATCCTCATAGTCTTCTCCTTTTCTTCAGAATTAAGAACACAACTTCCTGTTGGCCTTCTTTACTTTAATGCATCTCATGTTTCAAATATCTGAGTGACTGAACCTAAGATGCTAATGCCTATTATATTTTGATGAATATATGGAGCAATCTTAATAAAGATGCCAATAAATTAAGACTGCTGTTTCTATAAGGCTTCTACTGCAGTGGACTTTAAATAAGTTGTACCTCTGGTCCCTTTCAAGGTCAACGTGGCCATCACAGCTTCATGGTCAGAGTAGCTGATACCAAGACCAGGAATTTGGTCAATGCCGGTTTCACAGATTACTTTCATATCATAATCTGGAACAAGATGACAAAAATAATTTAAAGACTAGTCTAGTAGAAATGCTAAAAGTCATAAAAAAGTTGTAGTTACAGTTACAGTAAAGTAAGCACTCAATTTTGTGTTGAAAATTCCAAGTGCCTGAGTTGAGCCTTGTAAAGATCAGGTTAATACAAAAATCCAGTAGAAATCATCAAATCAGATTATGAGGGAAAGTAGCATAAACTTACCTCTTCTTGTCCTGTACAAAATATAGTCAATTCGTTCTCCCTGAGGCCTTGTCTTTTGGGTGTCAGCGGATGTGTAAGAATTACCAGGAACATCACAAGTGCCACCAAAGTCGTTGTCCACTTCATTCGTCTAGAGAACAAGAAATTTGATTCTTTTACTTAAAGCTTAAACCTCAGTCCTGCAGACCCACTAAATTTTCACCCCACTAGTCCTAACCTATAAATAGTGGTACTGCTGTGCGGAAGTGAAACCTGGCAGATGTATAAAGATGATTGTAAAAAACCGAATGCATTTCGTAGAAGCTTTTTAAGCAAGATCATTAATGTAATCTGGAAAGATAAGATAAGATAAATGAGGAAGTGATGAAAAGAAATGAAGCGATTGAAATGACAGATATAATCCAGGAGAGAAGGTTGAGATGGTTTAACCATGTAGCACATATGAGGCATGAAAGATTCCCAAATCATGTTTTTAAATGGATACCAGCTGGAAAAAGAAAGAGGGGACGACCAAAATTAACATGCCTACAGACTATTAGAACAGATTTGAAAGAAAGAAAGAAAAGAGGATGCGGAGGAGATGGCCCAAGGCAGAGAAATGTGGAGACTTGTGATGGGCATGAGAAGGACTATGCACTAAGTAAGTCCCAAGCTCTATCTTTCAGGATTATGGGAACTGTTTTGATGTTCTGAGTGACTATGCTGTACATCCGATCACTGCCTGCATACAGTTGAGTTGTGTAGGGATCTATTTTCTTAGATCTTAATATTTAGCAAAATCCTATTGACTATTTATTGCAAGTGTTGTACCCATCTCCCACCCTTGTTAAAATGAAAAAGGTAGAAAAAAAAAAGGATAAAATCTAGAGTGATCATACAAACCTTTGTAAGCCAACAATCATTCAATCGACCGTTTTGGGTGATTAAACGATATGACAGAGTATTTGGTTTGGTGTTTAAATCCCCAGCCACCAAAACCAGGTCAGACCCCTCCATGGTGGATTTCACAAACTGACTCAATTCAAAGGACTGGCAGGTGCGGTGAGCCAGGTACTCATCATTGGCAGGGTTGTACTCAGCATGAAACTAGACGGGGGGAACAAAAACCCACAGACAGCTTCAGGAGAAAGAAATAAACTAAACAAAAACTACAGCAACAACTGTCGCGGGTTTCTAAAAACATTGAGGCTGTCAAGAGACATTTGAGGATCGAATAAAAATGTACAAATATATTTACTATGCAGTTGAAACTAGAGAGAATAAATCAATATTAAAAAAAAACCCAGGGACACCTTCAAGAGAAATAAATAAAAGCAAAACAAAAGAAAACTCAACATCAACAAATGCTATAGATTTCTAACAACATTGAGGTTACCAAGGGAAAATAGAGAATCAAATATAAATAATATATTAACTATGCAATTTGAACTAGAGAGAATAAGTAATTACATTTGCTTTTAGGGTGAAAATTATATTCCCTTTTTACTATTCTGAATTTATCTTTTTGACATAAAACTGATACAGAAGAACATAAGGAGTCTGTAAAGCAGGTAAGTAAATGCAATAATACATAATACTATGAAATGCTCTCAATCTAGAGAAGCTGCATCATAGGCAGGCCAAGATTTGATTGAAAATTACCATTTTAAAGATTGTGAAATAATCTTTACATTCCTGGCGTGATCTTGTCACTGCTTAGTACCATCACATTTCATATCAAATTCTACAGGATTTTGGCCTGTGTTTTTCTCTTTTTCTTTTTCATTAAAAAAAAAAATTCTGTTTAATTCTTTGTTGGGTACTTAAAAACCTTTTTTGGCTGTTTTACTTTGCTTTTCCCATTTGTTTAGTTGCTGCTTCTTTTCTTTGCTTTCTATTTTTATGGTGGGGGTTAGGTTGGTTTCTTTATGTAGTTGAACAGGAGGCAAGGAGTCAATTGGCCTCAGGCTTCTCAGCCCATACCGAAAGTAAGTATTGATATGGATTACTAAACTTATCCACTATGTGAATAAATGTTGAGTATTATTGCACCTTAACATTTTGGAGTACACAATACAAAAAGACGAAAATTGCTTAGCTTCAATGAACAATATATTTAAATGGTTTGTTTTCACACTTTATAAAATCTGGATCCATTACCAATGTATCAATAGTCTTATGTAGTGTTAAAATGGATCAAACAAAAATCCCAAAGGAATTGAAAAAGACAGTCTTTCATGGTTGACATCTTATGATGAATTCTTTCACATCAAGGCTTCCATTTTATTTGATTATTCTAACTGAGTTAAGACAGTCTTTCATGGTTGACATCTTATGATGAATTCTTTCACATCAAGGCTTCCATTTTAGTTGATTATTCTAAGTTAGATTAACTCACATGGGTGCAATAGAGATTGACATCTAGATCTTCAACTTTGATACGGCACAAGCCAATTCCCTTCCCTCCAAACCAGTCACCGTGAAAGATTTTATGAGCATGTCCGTTGAGATGAAAATGGTGAAAACTCGTCTCTATTATGGGATGTTTTGAGAACACGCATATACCACTACCGATGGTACCACTGTTGAGACAAAAATTGTTAAAAGTACATAATTAATAATCATAAAAAAGAAGGATGAAGAAGAAGTGACAGAAAAACTGTAAACATATGTTCACCTTGCATTATACTGTCTCATCAAAAAATGTCCACTATTGTCGCTGATATAGAAGTTTTAAGTAATATGGATATTTTGACATGACATTCAAATCCCCAACACAAATTCACGATACAATTAATTTGACCAAATTAATTTGGCCCTATTTTACCTGTAAAAGTAATGAGCATGATGGGTACGGTTCAATGTTTCTTTCAGATGATTGAAGTCGGACTTAACCCACACCTTTAGAATGGAAGAAAGTAAGACAAGTAGAGGTAATAGAAACAACAACAAAAACAATAATACATTAGTTTTCGTAAGAGTGCCCGCTGGTCGGGAAGCAGCATAACCAGGCATTTAAGCGGAGCGGGCACTTAGGCGATATCGATCCTGCAGCTCCCAAGAGCTCTGATTTTCATTAACTTTTACTTGAGTTTCCAAAGTTTACAATGCATCTTAAAATGTGATTGCCACGTGTGGACAAAGAAAATCTTGCTAAGTTTTTAAATCATTATCAAGTTTACGAGCCATGACACCAATTTCAAAGAGTTTAAAGACTTCGCTGTTCACAGCCAGACAATGATCATTTTGTCGAGACAAGGAGGGACTCGACCGAGTGCATTTTGTTGCGTAAATCTGTAGACAGTCATTCATATTGACCAACCACCTAGTTAAGACAAGGCATGGGCCATCTTGCGTCATTGAACAGCTGAGCATGTCTCTTCCTCGACGTCCAAATCTATGCCACACCTTTTACATTGCATTAACGAATTTGATTGGCTGGACAGTGGACCAGCAAGGGGGGCATTTATTTGTTACCTGTTCCAGACTCAAAGGGGTGGGAAAAGTGAGCAGGAGGGATGCCTTTTAACACCATAGAAAAGTCCAGACAGGTGTTCATGGTTACTTTATCTGTAGTATATTTCATAGCTTTTTTTGATTGACACCATGCCAACATACCGGCAGATGGCTTCGAAGGCGGGCACTTAGGGTGATGATTCTGATAGTATAAAATCGGTTTCGTCAAAATAGCGAGCACTTAGGCCAAATGGGCATTCACTCGGAGGACACTCTCACGAAAACTACTGTAATGTTACTTTAAAAAACAGTGGTACAAATGATACTTTAAATAATACAGTAGTCTACACCTAATAACCCACCCTTCGGGTGACAAAGAAATCAGGCTATTAGACGGAGCGGGTTATTAGACGTATAGTCAAGAAGGGCAACAAAGTATGTACGTACATGATATATTACATAATTGAATGGAAAGTGCATGTAGTTTAATCAGTGACCATCCTTTGAGTAGAGTGTTCGGTGATAAACTAAACGATGATTGGCTGCAAGAACGCCCAATCTTTGGTCTTCTAAAGAGATAAGTCACCTATAGGTGTTCCTCTTTGTCCCTCCCACTTGTTTGCTGGCTTGGCCATCTATGACATAATCTTTCATAAAAGGGTCGTATGAAAATGCTTAGGCTCCACTAAATGTTGCTCAATGACAATACCATCAGCCCACACTATGCAGGAGAGGGTGGCATTCCTCTTTTGTTCTCTGAGGCAGGGCGGGGCCTGTGCTGTGGTGTGGTTGACCAGATGATCAAGGTGTGATTGTGACTATGGTGAAACAATTGATTTGGGTGTCTGTTCTTTGATTTCCTTTGTGAGTAGCATGCTTTTAAAAGTCATGACATCGATGCTCAAATGACTTGTTACAAAAGTTTATAAATGGGATTGTGTTTAAAAATTCTTTCTCATCTTCGTTGTTGTTATGGGCCCAGTGAAAAATACTGGGTTATTAGGCAAAGGTCTGGTCTGAGGACGGGTTATTATAGGGATGTTTTAGATAGAAGAAAAAACTGTTTCACAGAAACAGTGGGTTATTATGCGAAGTGGGCTATAAGGCGGCGGGTTATTAGACGGTGACTGCTTTAGTTATAACAATAATAGTACAATAATTTCCCGAGAGTGCCCGGTGGTCGGGAAGCAGGCTAACCGGGCACTTAGGCAGAGCGGGCTCTCAGGCGATATCGACCTTTTGGCTCCCTAGAGGTCTGATTTTCATTATCTTTGCCTTGAGTTTTTAAATCTCTTGAAGTTTTTTCACGAATCTTAATACGTGATTGTCATGTGTGGATGAAGATCGTCTTGCTGAGTTTTGAAATCAATTTCAAGTTTATGAGCCATGCCGCCTATTTCAAAAAGTTCAAAGAAACCCCTGTTCACACCCAGACACACTTGAGTGCATTGTGTTACGTACATCTGTGGGCAGTCATTCATTTTAACCAATCACCTTAATAAAACAAGGCAAAGGCCGTCATGCATCATTTAACAGCTGAACATGCCTCTTCATCAATGTCCAAATCTAGGCCCCACCTTTTTCGTCGCATTAACGAATTTGATTGGCTGAACAGTGGACCAGCAAAGGGGACATTCATTTGTTACCTGCTCCAGACTCAAAGGGGTGGGGAAACTACTCAAGTGAGCGGGAGGGGCGCCTTTTGACACTTAGCCAACTCCTGACAAGTGTTCATGGTTACTTTATCTGGAGTAATAGTAAGTTGATATTTTATTGCTTTTTTGATTGACAACATGCCAACATACCGGGCACTAAGGCGGCAGATGGCTTTGAAGGTGGGCACTCAGAGTGACGATTTTGATAGTAAAAATTTGGTTTCGTCAAAATAGCAGGCACTTAGGCGAAATGGGCATTCTTGCGAAAACTACTGTAGTAGTAATAATAATAATGATAATAATAATAATAAAAATAATAATAATAATAACAACAACAATAGTAACAATAATATTAATAATAATAATAATAATAATAATAATAATAATAATAATAATAATAATTATAATAGTAACAACAATAATAATATTAATAACAATAATAGTGATAATTATAAAGAAAAATAATAATTATAACATTTATGGTAATCCCTTGATGTTCAGAATAATAATATCATAAACTATTAATAGAGAAGAAAGAGAGAGAGAGAGAGAGAGAGAGAGAGAGAGAGAGAGAGAGAGAGAGAGATAGATATACTGAGAGAAAGCGATAGAGATAGATAGACATA
>JBCJKE010040628.1:0-12081 GCA_039654525.1 Melibe bucephala | reverse complement strand
ACACACACACACACACACACACAACAAAAACAAAAAATCAAATAAAGAATTCTTTAAAAAAACATAGTTTATTCAAAATTGCACAACAATAAATGATCACACAAATTGTTCAATACACAATGGGGGAAACAAGAAAACATGCACACCTAATCTTTTCACTTCCAACACATTGTCTTACTCAAATGTGACAATTGACATAATATATGTAATAAAAATTTAAAAAGCACTTGTGCGACCTCTATTCTAATAAGCAACCCAGTATATTACACACCTGTTACGCTAGAAACTTGTGAAGCAAGACTTACCATATTAATGATTCAAATTATTCAACTCTTGAGAATCCCAAACCATCAAATGCCATACTGTCACTAACCAGAGGCAAAGTGGTCCCCCACCCACCATTATTAAAGGTATAACACCATTCAACAGCAATAACTTTGTTTCAAGCAAGCCCAAAAAATAAAAAGCCCCCCAAAAATTAATACCTAGGACGAAATGCATGGTGTGTATGGGGTCAACCCATCCCAATATACCCACAAGTCAACACTCTCCCTCTTCTAGCACATTTGCTATCTTTCGGGCCTTATGTATAAACCAAAATAAAATGGTTCCTAGAATTTCAATTTAACAGGTTTCTACCATATTTCAAATGCAAATATTTGTTCCTCCCTAGGTTGTACACCGAAGATCCTAGATACAGCAAGACTGGGTTCAACAAATTATTATAACATCCCTCACCCTTTATTTTCTCATCTTTCCGATTCTTGAAAATGGAACTAGTGTTACTTTGACTTTTAAGTTGATTTCCAGAACAGACATTGCTTTTTCAGTTTTGTTTTTTCTTCTTTCACATCATAATCAGCCTCTCATTAATCTTGCAAACATTTGATTAATCAGTTATGAACAAAAATTTGCCCCCAATCATTTTAAACACAAAAAAAAAAAATCCCAACATTTTAAACTTAAAAAAAATAAAAATAAAAAAAATACAATTTTCTTTATACATGAAACATCCTTTGTGAGCTAGTAAATAGAATTTCAATGAAAAATGAAAATTATTCATCTGGCACTAGCTTTAATAAATGTGAAAATTTGATAGAGATGGGTAGTAAAAGTAACAATACATTATGTAAATATGGTAAAATTTACATTTTATGGAATAAAATTGAAGTCAATGATTTGTAATGGTGACTGAACAATGTATTACGGTGTTAAATACTTACAATGCTTAAAAACTAAAGATCTATTTTCCACTATAATCTATTTAATTAGAACAAGTTTTGTATTTTGTTGTTTCTTATCTGATACACATTTTCAGAGAAAAAGGATGTTCCTTAAAAACATTGTTTAGCAGATCTTCAGGCCAACAAATTATCAGTTTTAAGTCTATTTATAAAACAGAACAATGAATTCATGAAAATGAGATAAAAAATAATTAATTAAAGAAAGCAATAATATTGTCATAAGAACGACATTCCATCTACAAGAATATTATTCCAATTTGGAAAATTTTGAAAAAAATGTTCAAGAGCACTGTCATCATTTAATTTTAAAAATGTCATTCATTCTCATGAAAATCCCAGCTGATGAAGACAAAAATAACATCCTCAATGAAATATAAAAATGTGAATGATTTAAACATTTAGCCAACTTGAACTTCTGCACTTCCTGGATTTGAATTGTTCACTTCTAACAAAGCTTTTCTACAGACTTGAGCTGACTTTTTGTCACCCAATACTTCATACATGCGACATGCTTCACTGATCAAGTTGATTCTTTCAGTAGCTCCACCTGTTATGGATTCTGGCAAATGACGACCCGCCATAAGCAGAGCTGTAGCCTTTTCTCTCTCAGGACTTTCAGCTTCGGAGGAACCATCACTATAATCTGCTGGAAAGGAAAGCATGTTAATTTTTCATTATTTTTTATACTTAAACTGAGAAACATACACTGAGAAAAAGTAATTCTGCATAAGAGCAAATGAAGACGAAAAGAGAAAACACTGGAGACTGCAAAAGAGAAAACACTGAAGAAAGCCACTGCAAAATGAGTTTAAATCTATTTTGGCCTGAAGCTGTACTGTCAATTAAGTGGTTGTGAGTACAATTCAATCCTTCAAAAGTCGAATAAGCTTTTGAACAATATCAAAATTTAAACCATTTACGTAACCATATAAAATTTCCAAGGAAAAATCTTTACTATTTTTAGTTAAAATCCATTTTAAATATAATGCTTGTTATAGAACCGTATTTGAAACAAACAAAAAAATACAAAAACCCAATATTCAAATAACCACATCTTAAGATGGAGATACTATAGGGTGGGATAAAAAAACAAAGAGAAGCATTGCACACTGTATCTAACAGGACTACGGTGGCAATTATTGATCATTTCACTGGGCATTGTCAGTCTGGTTCCTTGCCCATGATTTGACCCCACTGATCTCATGGCAAGTAGTCTTGAACGACAATGGGTTTAAGAGCTCTGAAAAAGCGCTAAGGGGGCAAAATGTGATGCCGTTTGAAATAAGCATGTTTAGTTAATATACCTTTCTCTGTAGTATTTTGATGGGGTCGTCTCCGTATGCTTCTGTCTAAGAGCTGTTGAGTTCGAGCAGGACTGGCACCAGCCATAATGCGGGCCGTTGCTTCATGCAGGAAAACCTTGAAGAATACAAAATATATTAATGAGGGACAAATACCTATTGAGATACTCAAAGATGAGCTAACAAAAGCTGAATTGATGCATGTGTGTGCAATTCATTAAATCCTCCCATCAATAACATCAAGCAGCAGAGTTCCTATTCAACATTTAAATTAATGGACACAAACGCTTTCCTTCTCTTTTAACTTACTTTTCTGACTATGAAGTACAATGAATATCAGAAGAAATGCATGCACATATGAAAAAACAACAATCAATTCCATACTTTTTCAACTTACTTTGGGCAATGCTGTTTTCATAACATGACATAATTTTTGGAGGCTAGCAAGGTCTTGTTGAAAGGCGATCATTTCAGTTTGGGACGCTTGTTTATTATGTGCACCTCCAGTATTGAATTCCCAGATATCCTTACGTGTTGTTAACAGCCAGTCACACAAGAGAAGCTGAGCATTCTGTGAAAAATTGTAATATAAAATCTATTATTTACATGGGAAAAGCAAAACTTTTCATTAACTGAAAAAATGTTACCCTTAACAATGCTATGACACTACCATTGCTCTTGACATGATAGTGGACACTGACAATGTTGACATGGGAGCAGGCGAATCAAGATGAGTTAATAGAAGGCTGAGATAAGAGAAGAGATACCATTATGGAGGAGGCTGAGATAAGACAATTTTTTCCATGATGATACCACTCAACAACACAATAAGTCTAGATTTCTGCAGGTGTTGTGCTTTGTAGTAATTGATTGGAGGCCTTGATATGAAATGGATCAATCAGTTTATGTGGATCTAGATCTGGGTCTTCATGTGTAAATTGCAAAAGGCCAAAGACACTGCTCAAATAGAGAACGAAAGAATACAAGGCCAAAAGCTTGGCATGTAACATCATAAGAATGGAGAGGAGAAAAGACATGATCAGTTAGCTTACGGACTAAGCATGATTCAGAATCAAGTTGGTAGTAGTATCATATGGCAGTGATCACATCTCCAGACCCTTATCATTGCTCCACTTAGTAAATTCCTGTCCAATTTGGTGGATAGTACAGTACCCTCAAAGTACAACTGTAAAAGCAGTCCAGTACTAGGTAGCTCATGTCTTGAGGGGCAGACCAGCAGGCAGCGTAAAATCAGGTCCAAATCAGCAGTGCAAGTCAAGGCAGTTTGATGATGGCATGAAGAACACTGCTGCTCGATGTTATGATTAAGGCAATGTGAGTGTGCAAGAGAGAAAGAGGTGGTGTGTGTATGTGCGCAGTGTATCGCAAATAATTGCAAGTGGATTCAGAATGTGGGCTAAACAAAAGAGGCATTTACATATATACATTAGAGATAAAGAATGTGCTTTGTGTACATTAACATGATACAAAATGAAAGAAAAACAAAACATGATGGCCAAATTATGTCTACGAAAACAGGACTGAGAATAGCCAACACTGGGGAGTAAAACATAATGTTGACACATGAAGCACAGAGTCCTGCTAGGGGGGATCCGGAAACATGTTCATCCAGAAAAATATGGACGGTTAGGCATTAAATAGTGCATCTTCGATCATTTCAAGCTGTAGTTTAAGCTATTTTGAAATCAAGAAAAATACTTCAAAAATATACAAAAACCACAAAAATGTACAGAAGTAAAAAGAGAATGAATTAGGATAGCATAAAAATTCAGAACTATATTACAAACTATACTATAAAACAACATAGCCACCTATGTAACACTCCATCTGCCTCAGAAAATGGTCATTTTCTGGTGAAAAAAAAAACAAACAGCTAGAGTAACTTGCATTTTCCTAGATGGAGGTAGAATGACGAATATTAGTTTGTTCAGTTGGCAGTGCTGATGATTCAGGAGACATCCCTTTCAGTGGAAGGCTCTGGCTCTGGCTGGCTTGGTGGATACAGATTTCTGCAGCTTTTAAACCACTTTTGCTGTTTCTGCTTTTTTTTTTGACTGATACCAGTTTCTTGGACTTCTGATTCTGTTGATCTTCTTTGTAAAGCTTTGCAGAGCCCCCATTATTCTCAGTAAGTTTGGCCACAACAGAGTCCTCAGAGGATTCTTCTTTGATGTACAAAGAGACAGATGTACAATCAGTTGCTCTTAGAAGGTACTAAACAGTCTGGTAAGAGCTTAAGTTTAGACATTCATGTTTGCTTTAGAGGTAGTGTTGCTGTTCCCCATTTCACTAATCGTTGACTCCAGAATTGCTCCATGAAAACAAGAGAAAGCAGTTTTTGAAATAAAAGCAAGATTACTGTGGAGAGCTCTTTGTTTGTCTATTTGATATCTCCCATCTCCATCCATTTTTTTATGCCTGTTTCGCCATGATTTTCAGAAGAAGAGACAATGATGGCGGAATAGCCGGAAGTAGGTCTGGCAAGCACCCCACGGATGAGTCACATACATTTTTTTTCTTCTGAAAGTTCATTATTTTCAAGATTAGCCAGTAAATAAAAAGTCAGAACTCAGATCGAAAGCCAAGCGGTTTTATCTAATCGGTCACAAAAAATTCCAATTCTACTAAGAAGATTATCAGCCCTGACAAAATTGGATGTGTCAAAATATGTGATGCCAACTGTGATATAGCAACAATTTTCCTGGGGGTAGGATTTTCATTATTTCACATTTCTCACTATGGAGAGTGTATGTTATGCATTTTGTGAGGGCATCTTATTCCATACATAGATAGGAGTCTTAAACTTTAAGATCAATCAGCAAAAGCAATCTTTCTTCATAATGAAAATACGAAATTAATTATATATGCATTTTGGTTATGATGGACATCACACTGATAGGAATGAATTTACCAGTTTCCAACATGTAAAGGTTTATTTATTTCATAACCATTAGCGTGCAAATTATACACAGTAAAAATATAGATAACCAATAATATGAATAATAAATTTGTAGATATCAATTCTTAAAAATTTCAAATACTTGTGAGTCTTCATAGAGATGAGCAAAATGTCGCAGTGGTTGCATGGAAGGAGCATTGCAAAACTGATCAAAGCAATGCAACTACAATGCACCACAGAGACATCAATTCAATCCACATCATGATCTGTCGAGCTTGAAGACACTAAACCTTTCAAGGATTTCTCAAGGATTTGACAGAGAAAAACAAATGATAAAGCTTACACATCAATCTTAGAAAAGTACAAACCTTAACAATTGAAACATTTTCCTCTGTGTATGCCAATTTCAGACTCTCTCTCAAAAGCCTGCCAGACCTGTCACATTGTCTCAGGGCAGCTTTCAAACGTTTCTCCTCAGGACTGACTACCACAGCTTTCCTGGCCTTGTAAGCTAGGTAAACTGCTCTTGGCAGAGGGTCACTGTGGAGAAAGAACAAAATCAAAATCACCTAAAGCTGATCTCTCTGACATAGTTGGGCTCCAGGGCCAAGCCCGCAACAAATCTCAATATTTTTCACAATCTCTTGACAATCAGGTTCCTTATTGGACCTTTAGTGTGGGTTAACAAAAATAGCTTGATGTGTTGTTCTTCCTTGGGCACTATAATGATAATTCCTTGATGTGTCAGCCACTGTCAGAACAACATCATGCAATTTCATTATGACAAATTTAAGATCAAAGATTCAAATATACTTACTCAACACCTTGCAATTTCTTTGGAAAAGCATCTAAAACTGAGTATGTTCTTGATGCATTCTCATCATCACCTTGAAGCCAGTAATAAGCAACAGATACAATGTTGGACCACCATAAAGCAATTTCATCAACATCTGGGAACAGCAAATAAATTCAATATTGTTAGCAACCGTTTATAAAGTACACAGATGATAGACTACAACCCCTCGAAAGATAAATTTGGAAAATAAAACGTGACCACTATTGAGTTGATTATGGGGTACAAAAGTTCTTATATTTAACCCCCCAACAAAAGAGATTAAAGTAAATATCCCTGTGCCATATTTTCAACAGATGTGTCAATTGCTGAAATCCGTTGCAAAATGAAAAGAATTATAAAAAGAATATTTCAATGCATCATGTCAATGTGACAATCTAAAATACTTAAAATGTTTAGCATCTTGTCACACCAATGCATATTGATACCTTTCAGCTTTTCTCATCTATAAATTACATGAAATTAAATTGTTCAGTACCTTCATATTTTCCAATGCCCAAATTATCTGCTGGACACTGGCGCACTCCACTATGACATGATGATTCAGATAATAACTGGGTATACTGCAATGATTCCTTTTTCTTGCTTTTGGTAAAGTCTGATGGGGCAACCATTGAGAAGAGCGCTTGTTCAAGCAGATGCTCACGAAAAGCTTGACTGACACATGCCAAAGGATCAGCTGAAACGACGAAAAATTTTAAGTTTTGAAGAAAGAAAAAAAAAAGGTTTCCATCAATATAAGCTGAAACTGTGATAAAGTAATAGTTCAAATCTTAATTCTATAGTAACTGGTGATATTAAAATTCTCTGCTTTTTAAGAATTATAATTAGCTTATAAAATGGTTACCTTCTGCCCCATTTGATGAAAATATTGAACTCCCAGTGCCTTCAAACTTCACACTGTCAACAAAGAAACGGTGCCCTTCAGGATGGCAAATCCACTGGATACTTGATGGGATTGGGTCTCCACTCTTTTGACAAATACGACGTGCCCTTCCAAGGTAGTATCTCTGAAACAATGTAAAATCATTTTCGTAGGTAACCTATGGAGTAATGACAAAAATACAGTGTACACCTGATATATCCATGTACAAGGTCCAGAGAATATATGGCGATATAACAGGAAGTCGATATGGGGGGTGTTTGGTAGTGATGATGGGAAGGTCATTGCCATTGTAGTGATACTGTACTACTGTACTGTATAACAATATGTGGTAAGAGTAGGGTGGGGGGTTGAAGTCCCATGAGACATTAGCCGTTAAGTAATGGTTAAGTTAAGAGGCAGGCAGCGGTGGAGGGAGAGGGTGGATGGTGGTGTTAAGGAGAAAAGTGCTGTCCGCATCTATAATTAGCATTATGCTCTCCCTGACTAGTCTAGAAGTGGCATGCATGGAGTGGAGAGGTATATTATTCCCCCTCCCCCTCACCATATGTAACTGCTCATTGTGCAGGCTAAAGTCGAATGCCAGCAATCAGCTGTGTTAATTTAGCAAGCATAATATTGATCTTATGGGTCTAAAGTGTCTTTCAGACTCATCTTGCTTAGCTAGTTTGATCGTCGACATATCGATATAAAAGAAATAAGAGGGAAGAGGGTGTCAATATAGAAGATTAAATTTACTAACAATAAAGAGAAAGAAAATAAAGACCTGCCAAAGCATGTCAATATCAGAGAAATGTCGATATAAGTGGTGTGCACTGTATGTAAAATTGCAAATTTATTGTTATTCGATATCCCTCATTTTCAGGTATGCACACAAAAATGTAAGAGATTTCTGAGAAATAATCATTGCAATCTAAATTATTCCCAATAACCATGAAAAGGCTTAATTTCTTTTTTTTCTCTTCTTTAACCCATATTGGGTAAAAACAAAAAAAAAAACAAAAAAAAACCCACCAAAGAAAAAAAAAACAAAAACAAAAAACCCCAACCAAAAAACAAAAACAAAAATTTGAAATTGTATGAGCTTTTACCTTCAATGTCATACTAAGAGATGTGCAAACATGACGAAACTTCAAAATGTATCTGAGCTTTGGCCTGTAACATCATACTTAGATATGTGCAAACATGAAGAAATTTGAAAATGTATCTGAGCTTTGGCCTGTAACATCATACTTAGATTATGTGTGCAAAACTGATAGTTTTCCTTCTACTTACAGCCAAGAACTGGCACCATTCAGGCAATGACGCTTTGATCTGGAGCGCAGCAGTGGCATAGATTCGTACCAGATCAAACCGTGACAACATGTCTTTTCCAGCCTCTCCAATGTTGACAGCACTTAAAGCAAGATTCAAACCCCATACTCGACTGCCCTTGATAAAGCCTGATAGAATATAGAATTGAAAATGGATTTTTTTTTTTTTAAGTTCTATAATAACATCCTCTCTCCCAAACTAAAAGGTTGACAGAACAAAAACTTTAGCATGTAAATCTTTGATAAAACATTATTTCCGCATGTAAGGAAATGAGTTCAAACTGTTCTATTCAAAATCCACTGCCCTTGTTGAATTTAGTCTTGATCAATTAAAAGGTTAAAATAATATTGTTATGCTTTTTTTTTATTCCTCTGTTATCATTGCAATAAGGTCAAGTGACATGGCAATTAAACTATAGAACAAAAATGAAGAAAAATATTGAGTATACCTCTACCACCTTAATACATCCACAAAACCAAATATACCGTTATGGGGAAATACGGCACTTTGAAAGGACCGTTTTTCGGTCAAGGCATTGAAATTAAGATTTTAACATATTTGTCAAATTGAACTTATTAACTTCCATTTGAAAATATTCCCAAGTCGAAATTCAGTTTCCTGAAGTCAATTTCCTGTAAAAACCAGTCTTTGAAAGCATTATGTACCTTCATTTTGACTAAAAATTGTAAGAAAATAAGCCTGTTTTGATTACATTCTTCGCCATGTAAAGTCAACACCCCTACAAAAAAATGGACTCGTCTTACACCATATGAAAGCAAGCCTAATGCTTCCTCTCTCCCTTCACGATATAACTGTGCTAGTATGGTTCATTTAGCGTACATTCATTATAATATTCATGACAGTCACAAGAAGCCCACTTCCACTTATGGGCATTATGTACTACGCATACAATACTAGTACTACGGGAACTCACGAAGGCGGCAATTGGGGTCAGCGGCTTCTCCCGTCAACCTATCAGTGTCCCCTGTACTTCACAGCGGTCCTGTTTCCCATGCGCTGCGTCTGTGTTTTGTTTACATTGTGACGTCATACTGAGTGTTAATTGTGATGATGCTTTCTTGAAATATTACTTTTATGAATTTTTGTAAGTAAAGACAAACTTTGAGAACTAGCAGAGGCATGAGCTAGGTACAACTTATGGTGAAGAAATTGCCCCAAAACACTTTTTTGGGAAGCGAGATTGTGCTTTTTAGGTTTTTTTCTCTTTCTCAAAACTTCATTTTTCATCTCTCAAGGGCCTGTTTCCCATACTCTAATCATCACACTGGGTTGAAACTTCACAGTTATGATCCCTTTATCTATATCTTCATTTTGTCAGATCGCATTTCTGTTCCTTTAAAAAAAAATTTTTTTATGAATTTTTTGTGTGCAAAATAAGCATAATCTTGCTATATGTTGTATATACCATTCAAATGAATTCATAAAAACCATACTTTTGAATGTTCCGAAAAAGTAATATGACAAATCTAGGAGAAAGGTGGAGTAAATCTTATGTTAAATTTCTAGACAAATCGACTGCATAGGGTGTTATAAAAAGGTACCTAAAGATCGTCAAAAAATCCAAGATGGCATGTTTTTTTAGCGTTCCCATGGCAACGGAGTGTCTGAGGTTCAGATTGATGCTAGGAATTTTCATTTGTGAACATGTGGGACTGTTTGAAACCCTGATTTTCTTGTGAAGCTACATTTTTTCAGAGAAGGCACCTTCACTGCTGTATTTCCCCTGAAGTGGGCAGCATTGTTATAATTATAGCATTATAAATGAATGATAATTTAGGGCTTTATTGGCTCTTCACAACTTAAAATGCCAATGTAAGTCTGATGTTACCATAAGTGTCCTGATCTTATTCTCATTAATGAAAATAACAGATCCAGTCAATCCTTGTCTGCTCGTTGCTACATGAACTTTGGAAGGCATATTATACATATGGCAACCAAAATAATTATCTGTTTTGATACCATGTTTATTTCTGTACATTTTGAGCAAATTAAAATTGCACAATAGCTTCAGTATTGAAATTTTTATGAATATTTTCCATCAATACCCAGTGCACTGTGATGTTGACCCTTTCAGTCCTTTATTGGTATATCTTACCAGTTAAATGTAACTGATTGAGGATGTGAAATACTTGAGCTGCATCTCTAGCTGATTCCTTAGCATCAGAATTGTTCCGGCCTGAAATACATCCAACTGTGTTTGTCAACCAGCGGCCCAGATAAATGCAGTTCAAACACTGTCGAAAGACTTGCCACCCAATTCCTGAGAGTAAATCAATCTTTGAGATAGGCAAAGGACGACCGAGGACAAGCAAACTTTGTTTCAGTTGTTGATTTGCACCACTGTAGTCACTCTGTAAAAGATGTTTCCAAATCATCAAATTCTAGGATATATTATTAATCACTGAAAATAATTGATGAAGTTAAGTACAGTACAACTTTTGACATGTTCACTTTAGTTCTGCTTTTATTACAATAGTATCTATATTATTCAGTGGAAATACTAAATCGTTAATTCTCAAATATAAAACAGTTCCATCTACAAAAAAAAAAAAAAACAATCATTACAAATCTAAAACTAATGAACATATAATGAACTTCTGTTACTGTTACAATACTTAATTGTGATTCTCAACCATGATATGAGGTAAAAAAAAACAACTGGATAAATGTGAAAATCAGAATGCTGATATCCCTGTAATAACAACAATTCTAGACCATTTATACTCAAGCCTTTGGTTAAGACATGCTTTATGACATTTCACTCTCTGGAAATAATGCTTATGACTCACCCTTGACAAATCCAAATCAGCTTGCTTTCTGTGTCTCCAAAAAGCCACAGATGCATTGCTAAACTTTTTTGTGATCGGTTCACCATAAATCAAGACCTTTGCCAGTATAACACTGACAAATAGAGCATTGATGAACCATAAGAAAAAAGAAGGGTACAATCTGTCATACCACAAGGAATCTGAGCCTGGAACAAAAATGTTCATGAGAATTATATACTGTCTTTTGTAATACTTGTAAATAAATAAGACAATTTTGAAATGTTTTGCATGTCTTTACCCCACCTTTCCCCCTGATTCAATAATTTACAATCCAAGCACAAAGTTACCTTAAAAGAGAGTGCAATTTCCATTCCCTTTCTGTTTGACAGAGATAATAAATAAGCTGACATTAAAAAAAAATCAGTTACTGGCTGCTTGGGATTTCAATAAAAAGTGAGATTAACCCACTGACTACCAAGGGTCACAAGGAAGATAATACAGAGAATATCCCAATACATTATTTTGAAAAGAGCCTTACATTTTGTTATTTTGAACAAAGTTTCTCCTCGTCTTGAGAAAGTCTCCAAACAAAATTTCAAAAAAGGAAGAAAGAAAAAGAAAAAGAAAAAGAAAAAGGAAAAAAGAAAAAGATAAAGAAAGAAAGAAAGAAAGAAAAAGATAGAAAGCCAATGTCATTATTCTGCAGACTTGCCTACTTTAAAATTTGAAAATCAGTAACAATTAGCTTTTTTTTCAGTAACAAATGATAAAATTCCG
>JBCJKE010040517.1:0-12081 GCA_039654525.1 Melibe bucephala | reverse complement strand
AGTAGTAGTAGTAGTAGTAGTAGTAGTAGTAGTAGTAGTAGTAGTAGTAGTAGTAGGAGGAGGAGGAGGAGGAGGAGAAGAAAAAGAAGAAGAAGAAAAAGAAAAAGGAGGGAGAAGGATGAGGAGAAGCAGTTGGCGTGAAAAGAACAAATTCCGACCTGGTTATGACCAGATCATCGGTACAACATTGGGCTACGTAGACTAGATCCATACAGGTACCTGGTTAATACCAAATGTAATCTTACATAATATATGCGTCTTCTTTTACCTTTCAGGGCTTGCTACTTCCGGGGGAAGCAGTATATCGCATTCATGTATACCTCTTTTTAATACGCAACTCCTCTGCTCATCGGACTGTGTCCGAGATTGGTCGTTCGATAATGGAGACCAGCACATTTGCATTTCCGGCAATGGCTAACCTAACTACCCCGCCCTCCTGAAAAGGAACGTGGATGGCATATAAACGTAATTATCTTCTACAACCATCACCTGTGTGAAATAGTAAAACACACAGGGTCGTGTGGAAATGCACAGTGAATGAAAAGCAGTGGAGTAGAAGCCATTTCCTTGTCTCTTAAAGAAAGGTGAAGATCGGATACTAGAAGGGGCAGTGACAATGGCGTCGGTAGTTGCTAGTTAACAAGGAAGGGCATCTCCAATGTTTGGATCGTCTCAGAAAACACCAATCCTAATTTCAGGGATCAACGCCGAAGAGCAGCACAAAATATCACAAGAAGGCACCGGCATGTTGAATTTAGACATTCACTTCTCCAGGAAGTCCTGCGGATGCAAGTGGAATGTTTGCACGTTCAAGAGGGCATGCAAATTGCGCATGTCACCTTGCTGACGACACAGAGTTAATTGATGTCAATATTCGCGATAAAAATAGAATAACGACAACAATGTGTGAACGTCAGAGCGGTTACCTTGGTCGTGAGCTTCCTTTGGTCGGGGAAGAGCACGTCAGTGTTCGCGATGAAGACGTGACTGAAATCGCGGCACTATTTATGCATGCGTGTAAGAACGGTCAAGCTGAGAGTGTGCATCGCCTCGTTCTGCGGGATGGCATTCATATTGATGCGCCTGATGAAAATGGAATGACACCATTGATGCATGCATGTCAGAATGGTCATGTTGAGTGTGTGTGTCACCTTGCCGACACTGGAACCATCGCTATCAATGCCCGGGACAAAAATAAAAGGACGGCGCTAATGTTTGCGTGTCAAGACGGCCACCTCGCTTGTGCGCATCGTTTGCTAGAAGAGAAGCACGTCAATGTTAATTATAAAGACATAAATGGACTGACGGCGATAATGCATGCGTGTAAGCACGGCCATGCTGAGTGTGTGTGTCGCCTTGTTCGGTTAAAAAACATTGATATTTATGCGCGCGATGTGAATGGTTTGACAGCATTGATGCACGCGTGTCAGAATGGCCATCTAGACTGTGTGCAAGGTCTTCCTGAGAAGGACGTTGATATAAATTATAAAGACGTGCGTGGTATGACTGCCCTCATGATTGCATGCCAAAATGGCCATACTAAATGTGTGCGTGGACTTGTGGAGGTGGGCAACATGAATCTTAACGCCGCGGACATAAAAGGAATGACGGCACTGATGTTTGCATGCAGAAACGGTAATCACGAATGTGCCCACTGTCTTGTTACGGAGGAGGGGATTGATATTAATGCCGGGGATATACACGATTCCACGTCACTGATGTTTGCTTGTGAAAATGGCCATACTGAATGTGCATACTGCCTTGTTGAGAAAGAGGAGATCGACATAAATGCCAAAGATATAAATGATTCAACCGCACTAATGCTTGCATGTGAAAACGGCCGTAATGAAAGCGTCCGTTGTCTCGTTGAGAGAGACGAGACAGAAATCAACGCCCAAAATATAGAAGGATTCTCTTCCTTGATGTTTGCATGCAAGAATGGTCACTTTAATTGCGTAAACAGTCTCCTTCAGGTAAAGAACATTGATGTTTACGCCAGTGATGTGAACGGAATGACCGCACTAATGTTGGCTTGTCAGAAGGGTCACGTCGAATGTATCCTTCTTCTTCTTGAGGTGTTAAATCTTGGCATCAATGCCAGGGATGTGAATGGAATGACGGCATTAATGTTCTCATGCCAGAATGGTCATGTTGACTGTGTGCATCGTCTTTTAGAGGCGGAAAATATTGATGTTAATGTGAGAGACGTGAATGGAATGACGGCGTTCATGTTTGCCTGTAAGGATGGCCATGTTGAATGTGTGCACCATCTTACTAGGATAAAGAACATCGATGTCAATGCCAGTGATCGGCATGGGATGACAGCACTAATGTTTTCATGCCAGAGTGGACATGTTGAATGTGTGCATCATCTTGTTAGGATAAAGAATATCGATGTCAATGTCAGTGATGAAAATGGAATGACGGCACTTATGTTTGCCTGTCATGATGGTCACGTTGAAAGTGTGTTTTGTCTTTTTGCGTTTCGAATCATTTATGATATCAATGCCAGGGATGTGAATGGGATGACGGCACTAATGTTCTCATGTCGAAATGGCCATGTGGAATGTGTGGATCTTCTTGTTACGATAAAAAACAACGATATTAATGTCAAAAATGTGAATGGAATGACAGCGCTAATGTTCTCATGTCAGAATGATCATGCTGCATGCATTCCTATTCTGCTTCAAGTGGAAGGCATTGACGTCAATGCCAGGACTAAAACTGGGGAAACGGCGTTGATGCTTGCATGTAAAAAAGACATGGACTTTAGGATTTTTCATTATCTCAGCTGTGTGGAAGGAATTGAACTGAATGCCCAAGATAACAAAGGCCGCGCGTTTCTCCTTCACTGTTATCTAAACCGCGTTTCGTGGTTTGAACCGGGCCTGAACTTGATCAAGGATACTGATATTGAGGTGAGTGATAATAAAGGCATCAATCTTCTAATGCTTGCCTGTTTGGATGGCAACGAGAAGCTGGTAAGACGAATAAGGCAGCGCATGCCAGTGAATGCCACAGATATCAATGGATGGACAGCGTTGATGTATTCAAGTGAGAACGGCAATCCAACCTGCTTCGAACGCCTGAAATATGGTGCAAAGACGGACATGACCGTTTCTGATAACAAAGGCATGACGGCCTTGATGATGGCATGTTTGCATGGTAACACTAAATGGGTGGAACATTTCCTTCTCAGTGTGGACGTCAACGTCAATCAAAAAGGTCACAGAGACAGGACGGTGTTAATGTTCGCAGCAGGATCAGGATATGTGGACATCGTCAAACTCCTTCTTAGAGTAGAAAGGATCGAAGTTAATGCCCAAGACATCCGTGACAAGACAGCCCTCATGCTCGCCTGTCAACATGGCCACGCTGAATGTGTGGATCAACTCCTCCATGTCGAGGGTCTTGATGTAAATTCTACGACAAAAACTGGGTGGACAGCGCTCATGTTTACGTGTCAAAATGGCCACTACAAGTGTACCCGACTTCTGCTGGAGAGTCTAAAAGCAGACGTGCGTGTAAAAAATGACAAAGGCTTTACTGCTAAAACCATAGCGAAGATAAACGAGCGTTTTCGATGCTCGGATGCGATCTATGTTTTTGACATGGCTAGAGGCAGAGGTGCGTCAGATTCTGGTGACTGTCAAAACAACTCTGCAAACGTTCCCGATGAATCTGCTGAACGAAAAATAAGGTCTTTAGAACTATTTTGCAGGTCACGACAAGACAAGGAGGTGAAAGCTATCCTGTCGGACGATGATATCGACGTGAATTTCCGCAACAATGGAAAGACCTTATTAATGACAGCGAGTCAATGCGGCAGTACCCGGTGTATTGACGTCCTTGCCCAACGCCCTGGCATAGACGTCAATGCCAAAAGTGACAACGGACGCTCAGCACTGATGTATGCATCTATGAATGGCCATGATGACAGTGTCATTCGTTTACTTCTCACCGGCAGTGTCGAGGTTGAAGCCAAAGACGACGCGGGCATGACAGCATTCATGTACGCGTGTACAAAGGGCCACACTAGATGTGCTGACCTTTTGCTTCGCACCGGCAGCGTTAGCATTAACGACAGCGATCCTAACAATACCACGCCTTTAATGATGGCATCGCTGAGTGGAAATTCCCGGTGCGTAGGGCGATTGCTTCAGGAAAAGGATACTATCGACATCAACCTTAAAGACGACAATGGGTGGAACGCCTTGACGTACGCCACTGATAACGGCAGCGTTGATTGCTGGAAACAACTCATCGATGCTGGTATTGATCCAAACACAAAAGATTTGAAGGGCATGACAGCTTTCATGTGGGCATCTCTACATGGGCATAGTAAACTCATTGATATATACTTGAAGAAGAAGATCAATTTCAATGACACAGAGAAACGCGGGATGAGTCCACTGATGTTGGCATCATGCATGAATCACTTCGATATCGTGACGGGACTCATTGAGCGGAAAGGCATCCGTGTAGACGCCAAGGACAGACATGGTACGACAGCACTCATGTTTGCATGTGAATTTGATTCTCCGGAATGCGTCAGAAATATTGTGAGAATTCCAGACTTGAATGTCAATGTTAACGAAAGGGATGCACGCGGCGCAACGGCACTGTTGCTTGCAAGTTTGAATGGAAACGGGGACTGTGTCAAAAATCTACTGGCCGCTAAAAACGTTGACATTAATGCGATGGATAAAAGGAGAACTACTGCCTTGATGCTGGCTTGCTCTCGAGACCGCGTAGAATGTGTAGAGCATCTCATGACGGTGCAGAGCATTGGCATCAACGCCATGGATAATAGTGGACGGACGGCACTAATGTCTGCATGCATCCACGGCCATGTTGATTGTGTTGAAAGGCTTGTTAAAGCAAAAAAAATTGATGTCAACTGTATGGATACGAATGGTGGGACAGCACTAATGATTGCATGTAGCCAAGGCCATGTTGAGTGTGTTGAACGTCTGGTTGAGGTAAATGGTATCGATACCAACGCCATGGATAAGAGAGGACGGACCGCACTGATGAGCGCATGTGAAGGAGGCCATTTTGAATGTGTCGAACGTCTCATCGAGATTAGTGACACCGATATCGACGCCATGAATGGAATTGGATGGACGGCAACAATGGTCGCGTGCTTCTATGGCCATGATGAGTGTCTGAAACGTCTTCTCAAAGCAACAACCATTGGTATCAATGCAAAGGATGATTATGGAGATACTTTACTAATGAATGTATGCTGGCAAGGCTATGTTGAATGTATGAATTGCCTTCTTGAGCTAGACAACGTTGAAATCAATGCAATGAGCAACAGTGGATGGACGGCTCTAATGAGTGCATGCCTTCATGGCCATGTTGAATGCGTTGAACGTCTTGTTGAGCAAAGGAACTTGGATATAAATGCCGCGAATAAGATGGGAGTGACAGCACTCATGCGTGCGTGCTGTGGTGGCTATGTTGAATGTGTTGATTGCCTTGTTAAGATAAAGCACATCGATATCAATGCCAAGGGCGAATATGGATTGACAGGACTAATGCTTGCATGTTCTGCGGGCCATACTGGATGTGTTGAGCGTCTTGTTCAAATGGGGAACACTAATATCAACGACATTGCTAGGAATGGATGGACGGCGCTAATGATTGCATGCTGGCAGGGCCACGTGGGATGTGTTGAATACCTGGTTCGTGTAGATGGTATTGATATCAATCTCGTGGACCAAAGTGGAGACTCGGCGCTAATGTTGGCATGCCACGAAGGCCATTTTGAATGTGTAGAACGTCTTGTCGGTGTGGATAACATTGATATCAATGCCCTGGACAAAAGCGGACAGACGGCGCTAATGTTGGCATGCCACAAAGGCCATTTTGAATGTGTCCAGCGTCTTGGTGGGGCAAAGAATATTGATATTAATCTTATGGGGAGCGATAAATTATGTACAGCACTTATGTTGGCATGCTTTCAGGGCCATGCTGAATGTGTTGAATGCCTTGCTAAGGAAAAAGGCAGTGACATTAATGCCATTTGTGATTTTGGACTGACGGCACTAATGGTAGCAAGCGGTCAAGGCCAAGCTGAATGTGTCGAACGTCTTGTCAATGTAGATAACATTGATATCAATGTCATGGACAAAAGCGGACAGACAGCACTAATGTTGGCAAGCGGTCAAGGCCATATTGAATGTGTCGAATATCTTGTCAATGTAGATAACATTGATATCAATGCCCTGGACAAAAGCGGACAGACGGCGCTAATGTTGGCATGCCGTCAAGGCCGAACTGAATGTGTCGAACGTCTTGTCAATGTTGATAACATTGATATCAATGTCAAGGACAAAAGTGGACAGACGGCGCTAATGTTGGCATGCTGTCAAGGCCACGCTGAATGTGTCGAACATCTTGTTGAGGGGAAGAACGTGGATATCAATGTAATGGAAAACAATGGATTGACTGCACTGATGTTGGCATGTTTCCAAGGCCATGTTGAATGTGTTAAACGTCTTGTACAAGAACAGAATATAGATATCAATGCTGCGGACAATATTGGACAAACAGCGCTAATGTTAGCATGCTACCGAGGCCATGTTCAATGTGCAGAATGCCTTTTAAAGGTAAAGAACATTGATATCAATGCCATGGACCATAACGGACAGACGGCGCTAATGTTTGCATGCTACCATGGCCATGCTGAATGTGTTGAATGTCTTGTTTATGTAAAGAACTTGGATATAAATATCATGGACACGCATGGATGGACAGCACTGATGTTCTCATGCCATCAAGGCCATGTTGAATGTGTTGAACGGCTTGTTGAGGTTGATGTGAATCACAGACATGTAGAAAAGGCTTTTTGCCAAGCTGTATTGATTGGCCAAACTAAATGTGTAAATATTCTTTGGAAAGCAAAGAAAGTTAGGATGAGGTTATTATGGACTTGGATGAAGACGTTTGGGTTCACTGAAATGCTATTAGTATTAGCTTCTGAACATGTCATATTCCCTATGGTGTCGATACTATGGGGAGATTAGACCATTGTATTTTGCATCCCTTTAGACCAATTAGATATACGTATTAAGTTGATTATCTTGATGAAATATATAAAAATTGCAGTTGTAATTAATACCATGTCTTAATGTGCAGATATTATGTCAACTCAAACTGTTTTTCTTATTGCATGTGTTGTTTTGGATATCTTAAGATAAGGAAGAGAAATTTTAACCTTCTTCTTCATCGATCCAGAAGCCTTTGGGCATTTGCCCTTCGGCCCTAAAAAATGTAAATAAATGCCTTGAATAAGGGTGAATGGAATCAATTGATATATATTATGTATTCTACTTTGACAATTTTCTGAACATTAAGCTCACCCCTCAATCATAGTCATCTTTACAGAGCTATCCCACTGAATTTTTCTCTTAGGATATTTATAGGCTATTTTTTTTTGGGTTACTTCCATCTTTCAAATCATGCCAGAAGCAAATTTTGAGGGAAAAAAATCTTTTTAACTGCTGTGGTGATGATAAAATTTAACAAAATAAAATTTCAGAAAGTACATGGCATAGCTACATAACCCTTTTCAGAAATAAATATTCAAACCACTTTATAGAGCATGATATACATTAAAATCTAATTATTTCAGCTGTGTTAAATTTTGATAGTAAATAATAGAGATTAAATATATCAAATTTTTTTCATGAAAATGAAAAAATTATTTGATTTTTAAGGTTCATAAAACTCAAACAAGACAAAATAAGCTTATAAAAATCATTTCGAGGATAATAAAAGCAAAGCTAAAGCTAAAGCATTCAAAAAACAAAACAAAACAGTAAATTTTCAAATTTACCACTTTGTCAGACAACATGTAACAATAGAAATGTCAAAGGGGAGATCTAGAAAATGTTACCAATAATTTGGCCCCCCTGTGAGATATTTACCTAACTGCTTGATCTCCGAGAGATCCTATGAAGATAGCGTAGGCGTTGACCTCCTCATTTGCCGTAAGTATTTCTCCCAGTCTTGATGGGCGAAGTCCATAACGATCAAAATTTGCATCACTAAGGAGAATCACAAAATGCTCATCTGCTTCCTCTTCACCCACTGTTTGTATATGATGTTTTGCCGCCTCAAAGGTGTGGTCGCCACTGATGCAAAACTGAGAGTGTGCCAACATCGTTTTCAGCACCACCAATCTCTCATTGTTGTTCTTTGGGGGCTTGTCCATTTTCACAAACTCTTCTGTGTATGTTTCACCCGAATGTCCATAAATGTCATACTGTGTGAAAAGAATGGCACTCTTATTAATGATAAAGTATCATTTGTTGCTATTTTACAACAGACATTCTTAGGTCACAAAGAATTCTCCCTGAAGTTTTATTCATATTCATTCCCTAGGCTAAAAGAGAAAATGTGATACTTTCTTTCTTATAACAAACATTTTTAAAAAGATCACTACAATTGCCTACAAATCTCTACACAATTAACTTTTCATTTTTTTCAATTTAACATGAACATGTTCATCCATTTCCATATTGAAATATTTCAAAATAAATACCAGTGAACTGACTTTGGAATTTCGAAATTCAATGAACTTCCATTAATTCCAAGATTTATTCCAACCAACCTTAAATTTATGCTCATAGGTTTCAAAAGCTTCCATTAGCATAAGAATTGCTTCCATCTGCCTAGTCAGACGTGAGTCATGGCCATCAAAACGGTACATGCTCCCAGAAACATCTACAACCACACGCAGACGCTTTGGTAGTTCTTGTGGTGAGCCCATCTGAACACAAAGAAACACAAAGAAACAGAGGCTGGCATTATGATCAATTCCAATAAAAAAGACAATGGTTTGGAAATATGACATAAAATCCTTATCTCATTAAATTTATTCATATCAAAATGAATGAAAAGAACAAAAAGCAACTGACTCATTTAAGAAAAAAGTTAGATTTTGAACATTAATAACAAAATGTAAATAATTATTCAGTATGATGAAGAATAATTATCCTGAGAGAGAGTGATATTTATATGGGAGTGTATTATATGAGAAGACTTAACAAATTCCTGACTGACAGTGTTCCACTAAATCTGTTTTACAAAACATGTTAAGAGCTTCTGGGTTTTAAAATAACATCTTGGGGTGGGAAAATAAGGAAACATGAGAAAAATGAAATCTAATGGAATTCTTGAACATGCTGGTAAGATGATGAATATTATGGAAAATGAAACTTCTGATAAGCTTTATAACCATCAATGCCACAAAAAATTTCAAAGAACATTGACAAACAAGACGTAGCCTCTCTCCAATTACATCATAAAAAGTGAAAAAAAAAAAGGGTAATTAATAATAGTACATATGAAATAATGCACTGGTTGGCATCGTTTCCACAAACAGCAATAAAAATATGTATTTCTAAATAAACAAAAAAGATATCATAATAATGTATGGCACAGATAATGTTACGAAAGAATGTGTGGTATTTCTGAATCATGAAGTGTGCCACCATAATTCTTATACTGATTTATGTTTACCAAATTTTACCATCAATTTTTCTTTCTCCGAGATCTATATTTATAATTCAAGTGTGAGACACAATAATACCATTGTTATTTTTCTTTTATTCATTTCTCATCATAAATGATGTAATACAAAGATGTAAATGTGTTTTCTTACTATACAATCATGCATTTCTTAACACCAACCCATCAAGAAAATAGAAAATAGAAAAGAAAATACCACTCTATTAATCCCCGAAGGAAAATTATCTTTTGGTTTTTAACTGAAAACCGAGCGTCAGCCGTAAGAACAATTTGTGTTAAAAACCTTGCCCAAGGGTTTAATCAAAGTGTCCCCAACAGGGGTCGAACCGACAGCCTCTTAGTTGCAAGTCCAAAGCGCTACCACTGAGCCACTGTGACCACAAACTACATCAACTACATCATTTCAGCTATACATTTAATCTGTGATACATAATGTACATCAACTTTATTGATAATGTTTACATTTTAAAACACAATATAGGCTATATCAAATATATTATCGTTATCTAACTTGATGTTAAATCTTACTATATAATGTTATATTATATCATATTGTAACAATAATTATACCTCCTTTTATTCATATACTCATCCCCCTTTATTATTGTTGTATTACAAGTACATGTTTGTAAAACTGACTTGTATCATTTCATTGTTATCCACATTGTGGTAAGGGACAGCCTTTGTTTATATTGGATTGTACAATCTACTCACGACTGATGCGTTGTGTATGCCATGTGTGTTCGGATTGTGAGCGACTTGTATGTTACACAGGGTCAGTGTGTGTTGCTTGGCATGTGAAGACAGATGTTTACCCAACCTACTTTTATTATGATCCTTCTTGAATATGGAAAGAGTGAGTATATTCCAGAGGCAGTGTTTGTTTATTTAAGATGATGTGGAAGTGTGGTGAAAGAGGGAGAATATTCTCGATGTGGTGTTTATGTTGATGTGATGTTGTGAAGAGTGTGAGGGTGGTCAGTCAGTCAGAGAATGTTTAGTCTAGTCAAAGAATTGTGATATTACATTATCTTTATACCTTGTATCCAGTATCATTAAAATCTTATTCAAATTTTAAAATCAGCAAATTGTAGGCTTATTTCTTCATTGAACCTGTGACTTAGGTGACAGTAGGAATTATATAGGAATTACCCATATCAAGCTAGGGCCATGTGTTAAGAGATGAGTGTGTGCCTCTGAATTCTATGTATTATCGAGGAGTGATACCTCAATTTGTCAGAAAATTCCTGATGAGGTTAAAATCACCTTAATTTTGTACAAGTGATAAACAAAATAGAAAAAAAAAAACATATTTAAAAAAAAAAAAGAAAAAAGTATAAACCAGTGTGTGTATGTATGTGTGTATATATGTAAAGGGTGATGAGCTTAACTTTGGAGTCTTACATTTCAGACTCTATGGCATTGTTTTAAATTTCTTTTAAATAGTATAAGTTCAGTCATTCATTGCATTGTATTTTCAACTTCCATAAAAATTACTGAAGAAATAAAAATGGTATGAATGCTCCTACAACCCATGTTGTATTCAATCTAGACCTAAAATAGAGTACATGAAGGTTTTAATCTAGGTGCTAATGGTCATTAAACTCTGGTATGCTTTTAGGTGAGATGAACAGAATTTTCAATCTCACTTAACCACCAAGCAACATGGAGGAGAACGGTTGGCAAAGCACCAGAAGGAGCATGCTAACCTGATGATGATGAACTAGAATGGAGTTAAATGAGTTCAATATTCACATTTTGAAGCTGACCTGAATAAACATCCATGGCCTCTTTAATTTAGCATTGATCCCATTCAAATTTAAACACCAATCACATACACAAAATAAGTTGCTGTTAATCAGTGTGAAAGCTGGTTTGAATAAGTGGTAGAGTTACGCTGCTACTCTATTTCAAAGTTTAAAACATATTGTTTTCTTGTTGTTGTTGTAGTTGTTGTTGTCGTTGTTGTTATATTTTTATTTTGTTTTTTGTCTCAGCTGATATAACAATTTGCCAGAAAGACACAAAACTATGACTCTTTCACCTGTGATCATCTCACCTCGGGTTCCTTTTCCCCTCTCCTTTTGTATATTCCTGTTTCACCAGTGATTCCCTCTATCAACTTGGCATCATCCAAGTCTCCATGGGTTTTATTCTTTAGCCACTGCCTCTCTTTGCCTTTGGCCTGCACAAATATAGGAAAAGACTAAGTTATGATAACAGAGTATATTGGAAATATTCATGAAACAGGACACAACTAAATGACAGAGTTGCAGCTACAATTAATTGCATTAAAAAACCTAAAACAATATAAATTCATATTTGTCCAAATATTCAAATATACATTCTTCGAGGATCCTGTAGGTCATATCGTAGTGACGCGAGAGCTTTTGAGTAAAGTATGAGACCATCCATTCCTTATACAAACAATATTAACAGGATGTATGGCGAAAGAAATTAATCATTTAACTCATCAACCCTCTCTCCTCTTCAACGACAAGAATCAATGCTTCTAGCTTAAACAAAACCCAACACTCC
>JBCJKE010040406.1:0-12082 GCA_039654525.1 Melibe bucephala | reverse complement strand
TATTATTATTATTATTATTATTATTATTATTATTATTATTGTTATTATTATTACTATTATTATTATTATTATTATTAACATTAATATTATTATTATTATTATTATTATTAACATTAATATTATTATTATTATTATTATTATTATTATTATGATTATTATTATTATTATTATTACTTTTATTATTATTATTATTAACATTAATATTAATATTATTATTATTATTATTATTATCATTATTATTTATTTATTTATTTATTTATTTTTTGTGTTGCAGGTGGCAAAGGCAACTCCAAGTGAGAACAAGTTGGTCATAGAGGGTGCTGTGACACTTTTCGGAGGAGTGAGTCCAAAAGACATACGCACATCATGTACCGATCCCTGCCTGGAGTGTCTGTACTTATTCAACCATCAAGAATACCTCTACGTACCTGGAGATGTCATGATTGGTGCGATTTTGAACGTTCATTATGCTGGCGATGGACCCTTTAGCTGTGGAGATTTCCGCCTAAAAAATGGTGCCGTCTATTCCGAGGTTCTGGGCTTCATTGTGGACAGAATCAACCGGAAATTATCCTCTGTTTCCCTGCCTGCCCCTGCAAAACTCGGACTTATTGGCTTTGATGGCTGCAGCAATCCGACACGTGCTATAGCTATTTTGAACCGGGTTAAAACTGGTATGATGCCGATGTCTATTGGCCCTGATTCTCTTCACCCGGATGATATCGTTGCTTGGATAACATACGACAGTGAGACAACAAAGGAATCATCTTTGTTCCTGCAGAAGCTTGGCCTTCCTCTGGTATCACCAGGGGCCACTGATCCGAGCCTTATTGATAAAGAGATGTACAAAACTCTTTTCCGCACCGTCCCATCCGATAAAATTATTGCCAAGGGCATGGCCCAGTTTGCCAATACTATGGGTTGGCGATACGTCCTGGTCGTTAACGCACCGGACAGCGCTAACCGTAAGGCTGCTGACCTCTTCCGTGAATACTTGCAAGACTTTGGCATTTGCGTCATTGCACGTTATGAATTTGAGACGGATGGCAGCATGGATGTCATTTTAGGATCACTGGATTTATTTGACACAAAGGTGGTAGCTGTCTTTTCTGAAGCTGACCACTACATTGAAAAGTTTCTGAAAGCAAAGTCGGGTGGAAATTTTGGTAAAGACCTCATGTTCATTGGCAATCGTCGATGGCTCCCTGATTTTGACACTAATGTTAAACTTGTCGATTCTGTCTTTTTTGAGATGCGGTCTCCGTTGATAAATGAGTTCTATGCTTATTTACAATCTAGAAACATGATTAGCTCCAACAACCCATGGCTTAAGTCAATCTATGAGGAGCTTTATGATTGCAACCTTCCAGGCTCCTTCTCCAGAAGTTTAGCCTGTTCGCTTCCGACCAAGTAAGTAAAAACCAATCTTCACTTTATTGTTATTATTTTTATTATTATTATTATTATTATTATTATCATCATCATCATCATCATCATCATCATCATCATCATCATCATCATCATCATCATCATCATCATAATCATTATCATCATTATTATTATTATTATTATCATTATCATTATTATTATTATTATTATTATTATTATTATTATTACTATTAATGCTAATATTAATGAGACAATGTCAAAAATGTCATGAAATTGATTGTATAGGGAGCTCTACTACAATTCAACATCATGGGACTGAGAAATGTTGACTTTATAAAAAAAAAAAAAATTTTTTTAAATAAAGCCGTTTTATTGGTCCAAATGGAGTTATGTCATACAATGGCAGATATATATAGATACACACTCTATACAGAATAGCATAGATTACAAAAAAAAAAAAAAAAAGTCTAAAAATAAAGTGAAAGCTGAATGTTGACCATTAAACAAAATAAAATAAAAAACAAAACGAACCAAAAACAGTGACAAAAAGATTTTTAAAAAGTGTCAATTATAACATAATATGAGTGAAGGCATGTCAAAATGTATGTAAAGTAAGAAGTAAGATTGATTTTTGGGTCAAATTTTTGACTCACCATTAAGGCGATATTATATATTATGTCCTTCATAACATTCTTTTACCTCTAAAATATCAGCTCATGGGGGTTGTGTTTTTACTATAACATTGTCTTCCCTTGTGTCTCCCACAGTTTTCTCACAAATACTGATACAAAGGACGTATGGTTGCTTTCCACCATCCACGCAGTCTGCGCCATCACAGAGGGAGTGCACCGCACTTTGACCGAGAAATGTGGGAATTCATCCACAGTTTGTAGCAAGTTCAAGCATGACAGCGACACTCATAAACGTATCATGCACCATATGGATGTATTGTCCTTCAAAGACATCGTCAACCAGGCCTTTGAGTTTATAGAACGGGAGGCCAACAGAGGTTATGACCTCTACCGCTACAGATATCCATTTAACCCGCAATTTGAAGTGAGAAAGCTTTCTGTCTTTAGTCTTGTTCTTGGCTTGGGTTTTGTTGTTGTTGTTGTTGTTATGGGTTTTTTTTTTGTTTTTTTTCCTTTACTTAATATTCAATCCATACATAAACATCCTTGAAAGAAAAGAAAATCATCCAAAAATATGTTGAAAAATTGTGAGTTTTGTCTTTCGTTTTGGAACTTCATTTCATTAGACTTTACACATGCAGTGCACACTCACTCCTTCCATCACGCCCCTCCTTTTTCATAAAAACATATACACACACACATATATGCACATTGCTCAATGCATAAAGACTCACTTCAACGAAATGCATGCTTTAAATGGCTATTTGAAAAAGAAAATGTATTGCCTTAATACTGACAGTAATTTGATGGCTCCCAATGTATTTGCATTATACTTCACTCACATCTCTATCTACCTGCCAGGGCAAATTGTCTTACAATGAGATGCTAACCTTTAACAATGAACGCGAATTCAAAGATCGTTACGTGAACGTGAAATCTGAGTGTGCCGGAGAATGCCTCGTTTGCCGTGACCTTGATAGTGACCTTCGAGATTTCTCATTCATTCCTGGCATAGTTTACATTGTTGGTAAGCAGCGTTTGTTCATGCTTGTTTTTGGTTTGTTTGTTGTTGGGTTGGGTTTTTTTTTTTTGGGTTTTTTTGTTTTTTCTCAAATTTGATTTTTCATTGTACATATCGCCTTGTTCATTAGACGTCTTTTAGAACTGTGACAAAAAGCTCTTTTTGGGAGGGGGCTCATATTTCACCTCAAACACCCTCCTCTTAAAAGTGATCTAAGAGACAAACTCCCTGAAAACTGTTTCTTTCATCTCTCCCAGATTAACAATTAGTTCATGACATAATAAAATCCAATTTTTGCTTTAGACACTAAATACCTAAAACCATAGATATTCTATTAAAACTCTCTCCTGGCTGAATTTATTTTGTCACACACTGATGCATTTTTTCCATATCCTTTGCATTTAGTATGTTTTATTTCCTACAAAATACTCTTTATTTTATCGTTTTTATACATTTTTAAGTTTACTTCACCTAATGATAGTAACATTCAAATTAAAAATGTACGCTATACCTTAGACTTACACTCTATTTCATCCTGAGTTACACTTAATATTTCTTCTAAGATTCAAAATATTTCAATCCATTTGCAAGCTTTTTAATTGTTCATATAAAATTGATTTGGTTATGTAAACAAACTTTATTTGAAAGCTTAAATAAGAATTATTTTGTCACTTATATAAACTGTATTTGATTACCTATATAAAGTTTATTTGATCACTTATATAATTTTTAATTGATCACTTATATTAACTTATTTGATTACTTATGTGAACTTTGTTGTTGTTACTATTATAAACTTTACTTGACCACTTACATAAAATTTATTTGATTACTTAATTAAACTTTATTTGATCACTTATATTAACCTTCATTTACCATTTATATTTTAAACTTTATGTGATCATTTGTACAAACTTTATTTGATCACTCTCATAAACTTTATTTGATCACTCATATAAACTTTATTTGATTGCTCATATAAACTTTATTTGATCACTAATATAAACATTATTTGATCACTCATATAAACTTTATTTGATCGCTCATATAAACTTTATTTGATCACTCATATAAACATTATTTGATCACTCATGTAAACTGTATTTGATCGCTCATACAAACTTTATTTTATCCTTGCTTTAGTGCTTGTCCCATCAGATATACATCAATTCATCCCATGGATAACAAGCTTTTAAAACTTTTCGACTCATTTATGCTTTCAGGGCTTTTTGATGTTCACAAAAAGGGTTCCACCCCTTTCACCTGTGGTGAAATCAATGACGACCACGGCATGCAGCTATTGGAGGCGTTCAACTTTGCCATTGACTATGTTAACCAAGGGCGGGGAATTTTCAAGTAAATATCTCTCTGACCGTCGACCTTTTGTGATGCTTAGGCTCTTGGTAACAATCCACAATGGCACTCTGAGATATAAGCGTCCGTTTATAGGTCTGCATGTATAAAACATTTAGAGGTATAGAGGGAGATGTGCATAGGAAAAAACAATTAGTGGACCACTATGAAGACATTGAGATATTTAGAAAATGTTTTCACACCGTGAACAAAAATGATTTAAAAAAAAAAAAGAAGAAAATAATAATAAAAAAAAACCAGCAACAAAAAACAATTGCATACTAAATTCATTTGATTTTAGAAGTAAAGGAAGGGAGAATGCATACATTCAATTTTTAAGTTGCATTTAAAAGACTCAAATGTTTTTCATTGTCTTGTTCTTAAACTCAATGAAATATTTCAAATGGTATATATGAATGACTTCTATTTTAAAATCTTCCACAATCCAGAAAGAAACTTTCTGCTCTTGTCTTGGGAGGCATTGGCATTGACACCTGCCAGTCTCCTGCCCGAGCGGCTAACCTGGTTGCCAACATACACAGTGGCAATTTTGAATTAATCAAGGGAAATACAAGGGTTGCGCTCCGTCAAATTGACGCTTACATCGGCACAATGGACACAGAATCTTCCATACGAGTTGCTGATATACTTTCTCAGTTGCAGATACCACAAGTGAGTTTTGTTTGTTTGAGTGATCTATCTAATTTGGACACCAAGAATTGTTTAAGAATATTTACTAAAAGGGCTTACTAATTGTAGGAGCGCGGATAGGTCAGTGGTTAGGGCATTCAACCATCAAGCCAAAGGTCAAGGGTTCATTTCCAGGCTGTGCAGGCTTGAATTAAAATCCGAGTTTTTCGGGGTTTTTCTGCCTCCTGGTCCTGTGGTAGGTAGGATAAATGAGTGCCTTGTCCTATTGGCGACGAACGGTAAACTAGGAGGTCCCATGTGCCTTTGCGCATATAAAAGAACCCACGGTGGTTAAAATCGATAAGAGCAAGCCATATCGGCCGCCGCCCTGGCAAAATTCAATTCCTACCCACATTTCTCTTAGAATACTAGAACAGGCGTAGCACTCGTCTGCACTGACGCAAAAGGCCTACTTACTAATTGTTGCTTGCATCTCCCACAGATGCGAGGTATATACAATGAGCACTCTGTGTTCCGTGGGTCTCCTTGTATGTTATCTATTTAATTCGATTGAAAAATGTTATTTTTTTACATCGACTTTTACGGTTTCCAGGGGCTTTACAATTTGGGCAGTGAAAGCATTAAAATATAAAATGTGAATCCACAGCTTCATATTCATAGGCACTGAGATCTGATAGCATGACAAATACACATTTTTGCTTTGCAAGATTTAAAGTTGAAAAAAAAAAAGTTTTTGCAAATGAGAAAATACATTTCTAATTATGATTGTTAATGAAACTTGTATGTTGAAACCTATGGATGCTTCTTCTTCTTCTTCAAGTACCAGGTCTGATACAGACATCAGTGATCATGGCAAGCCATTTACTTCAGTCCTCAGCCAATCTCAAAAAGCTTATATTATTTTTTTTTCTTTTAGTTTTATTAGTCATCCAGTAATTTAAACTCTGTAAATATGTTATTCTTTGTCTACATTGACTCCTTTTCCCTTCAATTTTTCCACTAAGGGCTAGATGTTCAAGATCTTGGTGTCTATTAATATGGCCCAAAAACTTAGGCTGTCTTTTCCTAATTGTCTTCATTAATGATTTCTCTACTCCTACATCTTCTGGTACTGCTTTATTACTCTTCCTATCTTGCCATGAGATTCTTAACTTTGGGCAAGGTTTTTAACACGAATTGCCAACGTTTACGGCACTGCTCTTGTGGCTGATGCTCGGTTTTCGGTTAAAAACCAAAAGATAATTTTCCTTCGGGGATTAATAGGGTGGAATTTTATTTATTTACTTATTTATTTTTTATCATTCTCACATAACTGATTAAACTAAAACATTGTAAAATACACTTCCTCTTCTTCTTCTTCTTCTTCTTCTTCTTCAAGTACCAGGTCTGATACAGACATCGGTGATCATGGAACACCATTTACTTCTATCTTCAGACAAATACACAATGTTCCTAAATTTCAACATATCAATTCGTTATAAAGCTTTAAATGTATACTGTTGTTCGCCATTGATTCAGTGTATCATTTAATTGTTAAAGATACTCTCTCACAAAAGACTCTATGAAATCACATGGCTCTCAGAGACATAAACTTGATAATAGAATACTTTTATTTCTCCCCTGCTACTTCAAGTTCAATTCAAATTCAAATTCAAATTCAAAAACTTTATTCATCCCAAAAAAGGGAAATCAAAGTATACAGGCGTTTTTAAAGTAGATGGAAAAAATATAGCATATGTAAAAGTTTGTAAATGTATACAATTTATAATTGATTACATACATATTAGACACCTTTATATATTTTAAATATCATTATTATTATATCACACACATGCATGTTTGCATGTATACATATAAACACATACACACTTAAGAGTTATATATACCTACATATGCTTGCACACAATACATATATAGTATAATTTAATAATTAAACAAATCAATGATCATAGATATATTAATAGGAAGACGCGAATACATACATACATACATCTGCATGCACACAATACATAATATTTAATAATAATAATAATATTTATTATTATTGTTTATTACAGATCAGTTATGGTGCTACTGGCATGGATCTTTTGGACATGGAGAAGTATGACTATTTCTTGCGTTCTGTGCCAGCAGATGATAAGCAAGCAAGGGCTATGATCTCCTACCTAAAGAAATTCAAGTACAACAACATACAGGTAATTAAATGACGGAATGGTGAGGAGTGAGGATATGCATTTTTACCTGTCTTTTTTTTTTTTTTTTTTTTCTCAGAAGGTTATTAAGTTACAAAGATCCATTTAAATTTATCACACCTGTCACCTGTCAGCGTCACCGCAGTCGGTGGTCGCTGCCCTAATTTTTGTCACAGTCGCATGCCACTCCTGCCGGTCACGGCTTTTGTGCACCACTTCACTCAGAGTCAGGCCTCTGTTTTCAGTGATGTTTGCCATATACGTGATCGATGGTCTTCCTCTATTTCATTTTGCATCTACTTTATCTATATATATTTATATAATATAATATATATAAACCTAAATATATGTTTAAATGGATCTATGTACATTTATGATCTTCTGAAAAAACAAAACAAAACACAAACAAAAATAAAAAAAAAACAACATATATATATATATATTTATTTAAACAAGACTCAGGTTTACCGTAATGAATTTAGTTTTTAAAAAAAAAAGAAGAAATCAAATTCACGTCTTACATGATAAAAAAAAAATATTTTTAATAAAAATTAAATAAAAAGAGAAAGAAAAGAAAAAAAAAAGGGGGGAAAATTCTTATAACATAAATGTTTATAAAGTTATATTCAGTCCCCTTGAATGGCAATGTAACTTTGAGACAATTTCAAGCTTCTTGATTCATCCAGGATGCATTTTTTTTTGTGTATTTCATTGACGACTGAGAAAATATTCATCAACCCTTGACAGGTTATCAAATCTTTTGATGAAATTGGTGAGCCTGGAGGCAAGGAATTTGAAAGGCTGGCTGATGTGAATCTTGTCTGCATTACCAAGAATTACACATTAGGGGAGACTGATGACATCGACAAAGAGGCAAAGATAGTCATCGATCAAATTATCACAGATTCGAGAGCCGAGGTAACATCTGTTTTTGCATTATTACATGGTATTCTTCTTTAGTTTTACTGTGGTGGTAATTTTTGGTTTTTTTGTTTTGTTTTTCCTGTATGTTTTTTTTCCCCTTAGTTTGTCTGAACCATGTTAAGTTTTGATAATGAATTTGGAGTAATACACAGTGTAAGTTAAGATCTTAAGATTTTCGTAGATTGAATGCATTATTATTTCATTATTATTATTATTATTATTATTATTATTATTATTATTACTATTGCTATTATTGTTATTGATGATGATGATGACGACGACGATGACGACGACGGCGACGATGGAGATGATATTGATTATTGTTGATTGTTGTTTTTGTTGTTGTTATTATTATTATTATTATTATTAATATTAATATTATTATTATTATTATTATTACTATTATTATTATTATCATCATCATCATCATCATCATCATCATCATCATTATTATTATCATTATTATTATCATTATTATTATTAACAACAGTATTATTTGAAATATCATCAAGGATACTCTAACCTTTATGACAGAGGACGAGCAGATCTAATTTTTGTTTCCATTAACATTGACTCATTCAGGTGGTTGTACTGTGGATGAAAGATCCCTTGCCTATTCTTCGGGCTGCGGCCAACAACAACAAAGCAAAAAGTGAAATCCTCTTCATTGCAACTGACAAATGGGGAATGCACCCAGAAATTCTGGCTATGCCATCCATCAGGGAATTGTTAGAAAACGAGAACCTTGTCATCTTGGATGTTGAGACGGCAGATATCCCTGAGTAAATACGATGATAATGATCATTTCTATTTTTAATATTGTAATGGCGGTGGTGATGATGATGGTGATGATGATGATAATGATGATGAGGATGATGATGATGATTAGTGAAGATGGTGATGATGACGATGATGATGATAATGATGATGACGATGATAGTGATGATGACGATGTTGATGATGGTGATGTTTCCCATCACCTGTCACATAATCAGGAGTTTTCTGGATCAATATACCAAATTTCGAAGAAATTTTTAAAAATTTTTTTTATGTGCACACTATCTAGGTATGTACAATATACCTAGTGTAATATAGAGTTTTTGAGAATCTCCTTAAACAACTTTTTTCCAGTTTTTGAAGACAGAATAATAGAATTACGAACACAGCTTATTTTATATAAAGAATAAAAAATTTTGGTTAAAAAAGAGTGTCTGTTATAGAGAAGATGTTAAAATATATCATTTGGACCAAAAGAAGTTTTTTTGGAAAATAGAGTTTTTAAATCCATGGAAACCTCACCGGCATGCCAGCCTCATATCATTATTATAAGGAAAATTGAAAAGATGTGGGAATTGTCTATTTACCCTGGTGGGTAAGTCCTACTTTACTTTACCATAAAGTGATTATACATTTTTCATGTTATCTTAACACTTTCAGTGCCAATCGACGATATATCATCGCAAACACGATTTAAATACTAGACTGCCACAAGCCCATATTAGGCTCAACCCGATGTATTGGCCTATGGCGCAGAAAGGGTAAAGTCTTTCAGTGCCAAACTTAAAATATAGACCAATCATCAATGCTTGTTGGTGAGGAAGAGATCAGGTTAAATGACATTCAACTCATACCAATGCATTAAGAACAGACCCTTGAAAATTCCTTGCAACATATTATTCATTAATGATTTGAACCTCTAAATAAAGGCCAGGATGACAGCATTGGCACTGAAAGGGTTAATTGATTAATTTCTTGGTATTTTTTAATTTTTCCAAAGGTTTGACACTTACCTTGAGGCCAAGACTCCTGGCAACTACAGCCGCAATCCTTGGTTCAAGGAATATTATGAGTACAAGTTCTCTTGTGTTTGGGACAAACCAACAAGGCCTGGAGACAAACAGTGCAGTCAGATGGACTCCATTCCTCGTGCCGATGATTACGTGCAGGATCCTTATGTGCTCTATGTCATCAACGCCGTATTCTCTGCAGCCAAGGCCATTGATGATGCGATCAAGGAGCTTTGTATGAGTCTCGGTGGTGCTGACTATGGCGTTTGCATCTACTATCAAACCAGCGGAGAGCGAAGGCAGAAAGTTTTAAAAGCAATGAAGGAGGTAGTATATCATTTTTTTGAAGCTCAAGGAATAAACATGGTGACGATAAACAAATAATTTGTAAAGAGTCTTAAGACAAACGAGGAAGATAGGATGTTGAATTATCATTTTCTGTCATTGAAAGAATAAAAGAAATATAAATATATAAATAAAAAATTTTCAGGAAGTCTAAAGACAAATAGGAATGTAGAACATTACATCATTTTTTGATATAGCCCAAAGAATGATGAACAAGATAGAAATAAACAACCAGCAGAGCATCTGAACACAAATGAGGAAGAGAAGATGCTAAAAAAAAAAATGTATAGCTTAACGAATAAATGAAATGCTAATGCATAATTTTACAGAGAGCTTAAGACAAATGAGAAAAGTTTGATCTTATAATACAATTTTTATTCTAGAAATTTACAACTCGCAGATTAAGACAAATGAGTAAAGAATGGTATAATATTTTCTTGTTCACAGAATAACTTGAATGAAATTAAATAACTTTTTTAGTATCTTAAGACAATTGATGAATATAGGATGTAGAACACTAATTTTTTTTTATAGATGAAAGAATAAGTGAAATCCAAATACACAGCTTTGCTGAGAACCTTTAGACCAAAGAGGATAGTCAGTTATTACAATTCCTTTTTTTATAGATGAAAGAATAAATGAAATATAATCCTAAAAAACAACTTGCAGAAAATCTTTAGACAAAGTGGAAAGGTATAATATAATATTTTATAGTACAAAGAATAAACAGAATGAAATTAAATAACTTTTAGTCTTAGAACAAATGAGGCAGGATGCAGGATGTTAAGATATCATTCTATCACTCTTTATAATCAACAAAATAGTTTTCAAAGAGTTTTAAGTCAAATTAAGAGGATAGCATGTTAAGGTATAATTGTTTTAGCTCAAAGAATAAATGAGGCAAAAATAAACAAATTTATTGTTTCAAATTGTCGAAATTAGCAAACACAATGGCAGTCCTTCATGATATCTGTGCTGCTATGTCTAGAGATAATATTGGAGATAGTCTCCTTTATTCTTTATTAAATAAGGCCCTTTATTAAGGCTCTTTATTGTGCTGCTTTGTCTAGAGATAATATTGGAGATAGTCTCCTTTATTTTTTATTAAATGAGGCCCTTTATTAAGGCTCTTTATTGTGCTGCTTTGTCTAGAGATAATATTGGAGATAGTCTCCTTTATTCTTTATTAAATAAGGCCTTTTATTAAGGCTCTTTATTATCTCTGTAGGAGAATTTTTCTTTAGTTACTATTCCAAGAGAAGACCTGAATAACCCTAGCGTCAGCTGTAGTGCAGTGCCACTAAGGTTGGCTATAGGGGTGAATTTTCTTGCTCAAGAAAAAAAACAAAAACATCTGCCGAGGCAGGATCCCATGGATTACAGTGCAATGCCTTAACCGCTCGACCATCTGAGCCCCCCATGCTTGTTATAGCTAATTACCACATATATCTTTGCTCCTTTTGGCCTTGGAATTGCTTGCCTTGTTTCTATCCACCGGTCTTTTATTTCAGGTCAGTTTCATAGATGACACCCACCAGCCTTTCTTCTACACCGAGGATGGACAGAGTGACAGGGGATTCCATATATACAACGTAACCAAAGACCCAAGTGACCCCAATCAATTCATGTACCAGAATGTGAGTTCAAGACAAGCCTTTGCTATCTCATAAAGAGTCATATTATCTTCTCTAGCTAGGTCATGCCCCTTCCCCCCATCCCCCCCTCTCAAGACAAGCCTTTGCTATCCCAGAAAGAGTCGTATTATCTACTCTAGCTAGTTCATGCCCT
>JBCJKE010040295.1:0-12083 GCA_039654525.1 Melibe bucephala | reverse complement strand
CATCATCATCATCATCATTATCATCATCATCATCATCATCATCATCATCATCATCATCATCATCATCATCATCATCGTCCTCATCGTCATCATCATCATCATCGTCATCATCGTCATCAACGTCATCAGCGTCATAATCGTCATCCTCTTCATCATCGTCATCATCATCATTATCATTATCATTATTATTATTATTGTTATTATTATTATTATTATTAATATTTTATTATTATTATTATTATTATTATTATTATTATTATTATTATTATTATTGTTATTATCGTTATTAGTACACTGTATTATTATTACTATTATTGTTTTTGTTGTTGTTGTTGTTATTGTTGTTATCATCGTCGTCGTCGTCGTCGTTGTTATTATTATCATCATCATTATTATTATTATCATTATTATTATTATTATTATTATTATAAATATTATTATTATTATTATTATTATTATTATTATCATTTTTATTATTATCATTATCATTATTATTATTATTATTATTATTATAATTATTATTATTATTTCAACTACATGTCATATTGTCTTCCGGTTTCTTCCTACAGTTATCATGGTCATCATAGCTATCGGCCTCTATCTTGGAATGTTTTTCAAGCAGCTTCAAAAGAACATCCTCAACCCTAGGGAGCTCAGATCTGGCTTCTCATCTAAAGACCAATCAGAGCTAGACTACTCCTTCTACTTGGTCGTCGGGTCAGGGGGTGCATTCCTCGTAAACATCGGCGTGTTGCTGGCAGCAGGCAACAAGTTTTCTTGTAGCTACAGCCGTTCAGGGGAGAAAGAAGTGGACAACGGGATGATCTTGTACTGAGGAGTATGTGTTGTCTATCATTCTTTAGGGACGGATCTGTAAAATGATTCAAAAGGAAAACTTAAAAGAGGGGAATTTTTAGGTCGCTTGTTTTCTGACCCGTTCATGTATATTAACATATTGTTGATTTATCTGAATATCATGACTCTTCAAATCATATTTGTTTGAATAGCATGCTCTTCAAATTGTTTTGTATGAATAATATGACGCAAGTCTCATTGAGTTGTTTTGTTTGAATAGCAGGATTCTGCTATTTATTGCTTTCTATGAACAATCTTAACTTTCAATGTGTTTTTCGTGATCAACATGACGCATTTACATTGTGTTGTTTGAATAGTCGGGTTCTTTATAATGTTTTGTTTTCAATCAAAAATCTTGACTTTCAAATTTGTTTGAGAATAACCTTGACATATACAAGGTTGTTTTTTGGGGTTTTTTTTGTTGTTGTTTTTTTTTAAATACAAAGGCTCCTTTTATTGTTTTGTTTGAATAGTTGGACTCTTCTGTATGCCTTCTACTTCTATTGCTATGAATAGTCTTGGCATTTAAGATGTTTTGCATGAAAATTATAACTCATAAAAGTGATGATGTCTGTAGAGAACATTTTTATTTAAATGTGAGTTTATTTATCACCATTGTCTGATTTCCTATTGTATGAATGGTAATTAAAGTACATAACGTATATTCTTTCTAGAGTTAATCATTATAAAAGGATCCTTTTCTTTGCCTTAACACGTGGTAAAATATTGAATGCATATATATAGTTAAATGTGCTGAATAGAGCAACCTGATCTTTATTTTTACTTAGAGCTCCCTTAATATCAAACAATCCGGTTACAATAGTTTGAGGGTAGATCTTAAGACAGATAAAATCACCATTAAATATCCTTTATTTAAATAAAATTTCAGAATAGTTAATCCAAAAGTAAAGTTTTGAAATATTTTCTTTATTCAGTTTTTCGAGAAAATAATTTTAACTATTTTCAGAATGCAAACCACATGTTTGCTTATGTGGAATATTAATTGTCCAGTGTTTCCTAATTAATGATAATAATAGTATAATAATAATAATAATAATAATAATAATAATAATAATAATAATAATAATAATAATAACCACTACGCAGGTTAGTTGCATTATCACAAATTGTTGAAAATAATACATAAAAAAAAAAAGGAATGTTGCACATTATTTTATGTTTCAAGCTGCTAAGTGTTGTCATCAGTGGATCAAATTATTGGCTCAAAAATGGAAAATAACCATAACTATGGATTACCACTTTAATAATGCCAATCGCATCTTTGTTCATGTTAAATATTAATTATTGAGTTTTTTCTAGTTAATAATAATAACAAGCGATGTGCAGGTTAATCACATTACCACAAAGCATTGAAAAAAGAAAAAAAAAGTATGCTGTTCATTATATTTCAAGCTGCTAGGTGTTGTCATTAATGGATCAAATTATCGACTCAAAACTGGAAGGATAAGTTTTGTTGTTGTTGTTTTTTTTCTGTTTTTTTTATTTGTCCAACATTGAACATTTTACCACATGCAATTTTATGTACGATTAAGTGGCTTTGTTAACCTAGAGGTAATAATTGATAAGAATGAGAGAGGTTTTCAATCTTTTTCAGTTCAACAAAAGGTCTAAATGTTAAAGATGGAAGCGTAAATGCTTGCAATGCTTAAACAATGTGGCCAACAAAATTTGTCATTTTGATAAATACATTAAGGATTAGTGTTTGAAGTTTTTCATTGATTGTATAAAGGTCTTCTCCAGAGAAAGAAAAAATAGAAATAGCTTATTTTTGAAGAGGTTATAATTGCTTACATGGGTCAGATGAGGTTATGTACAAGTACAATATTCATACCTAGGTATAAAACTTTCTGGGTGTCTGCTGTTATGAAACAAAAAAATTACTGACAAGGATAACATTTCCATTGCAAAAGAACCTATCCAAACTGACAATATGAAAAATGAAGATTGAGACAGAATTACTATAATTACTACTTTAGCCCTGGTAATGGTCAAGCACAGATGGAGTAGATTTATATCAAGGCACATAATTTTCAACTGACAGTGGGATTCAGCTCCATGCAGAAGCCTTGATATTTAATGTCGCTGTTTACTTTTTAAATATTCTAATATTGGTTATACTTATATAGGTCTATAAGTGTGTTTTGTAGAATTATCTTTGAATTTTGTGTCTCAGTCCTGCCTTGGCTTGAAAGATGATAACACAGGGTATATTCAGTGCATGTATAGGTATAACTTTGGTATCATTTCTCTCTTTATACAGTTTTCACTTTATATTTTATATTTTGAACTTCCTTTTCCTCCTCCTCCTCTTTCTTACTATCATTGTCATCTATATTATTTATCTTCTTACCATTATCATTACTATTATTGTTATTATTATTATTATTATTATTATTATTATTGTTATTATTATTATTATTATTATTATTATTATCATTGTTATTATTTTTATTATTTTTATTATTTTTTCTCATGATGATGACAGTGATGATGATGATGATGAGGATGATGATGATTATTATTATCATTGTTGTTGTTATTATTATTATTATTATCATTATCATTATTATTGTTATTATTATTATTATTTTTTAATGTTGTTTTCATTATTAGTATTGCAACCATCCTCACTTGCCCCCCAAAAAACCCAAACAAAACAAAACAACAAAAATTCTTCTTCTTCTTCTTCTTTTGTTTTTTGTACACATTTCGTTATACAATTATGGATTTTTTCGTTGTTTGTCTCATGCCAACAGCATTTTAAAATTATCTTTACTTATGTTAATAAAATTATTTTAATTGTGTCAATGCATGTCAATTACCTACTTAAATAGATGACAGTTCACGATTCTCGTCTCCATGTTCCAATGCTATGAATTGATTTTTTTCCCAAATCCAGTTGGCCTTAACTGGCGTGCAGTGTTCTGTATGCATGACTGTGATTCATACGTTAGCATGACATCGTGCTGATATTATTGGTGTCTGGTTCTTCTGTGAGATGAGATTTAAATTGTTAATGATACATGTGCACTTCATTCAAAAGGGATTTAGGTAGATACATTTTATTAAATTAGTTGGACATCTAGGCATATCAGCTAAGTCAATGAAACAGCAAACTATCGAAGACAGAAAGACGAGGTCAGGTTGAGAGCAGGAAGCGCACCTGTGTTTGTTTACCCTCGAACTTTTTTTTGGCAATTCTGTTGTTTTTTTTTTTTTTTTTTTTACATATATATATTTAATTTTTTTTTTTTTTTTAATAGGGACAACAAAGAGGAATCATAGACTTCCTATGTATCTGTGTGTGTGTGTGTGTGTGTTCGTGTGTGTGTGTGTGTGTTTGTGTGTATGTATATTCTGTGTCCATTAACCTCTTAGTGGTTGAAATAAAGGTTGTGTGAGGTGGGATGGTGGGGGGCTAGAAGCCATAAGGGTCTTTTGCATATTGTCATTATACTGTTTTCCCAGAATTCAGCAACTAAGTAATAGTTATGCCAGCATTGGTTTCTTGCAAAAAATAGTTAAATATCAGTGTTCAAGTCAAAGTTGAACAGTTTAGTGTCTCAGGTTTGTTCATTGCTATACTTTGTTAGTGTCTATATACAGAATGTTGGGCTGTAAAGGGTCAAAAGATTTGCCCAGGAATTGTATCCAGATTTGAATGTCTTCACCGTTGGAATTATGACTACATTCTGAGAGAAGCTATTCCATGAATTGATTGCTTGTTGAGTGTGCTCCTTATACAATTTCAGGCTGTTTCCCCTTCATATGATATTTCTATGTTTGGAAAGCTGTAAAGTTACATTTTCTGTCTTAATTATGCTGTGAATGTAATTCTACATGTTGGTTAGGTCATCACTTGCTTGCTTGTGTTCAAATTTAGGGTGTCATTGTCAAAGAGTTGTTCAGAATATGTTATTTTCTATTTACAAAAAAATAGCAGCTTTCTTCCCTCACCTTAAATAACAATCCTCCAAGCCTCTGGTGAAAGTTTTGCAATGAGGTTGCCATACAGTGTCTGTATTTTATTTTCGTCCATTGATATAGTTAGACTCATGTTTCTTCTCTTCAATGGTCAAGTTATGATCTTCTAATGACTGAAACTATTCTATAAGCTTTGAATGCAATGTGGGCTACGAGAGTTGAATTATATGAGTATAATTCATTCTTAGTGACATTCCTCAGTCGGATTGAGTATGTTTTTTAAAATTTTGTTTTACTTAGCTTGTAAGAGAGATATGGGAGGCTGAAACATTGATGTCTTAATGTAAACCTTATTCTTGTTCTTATCCTTTCATTTCTGAAAACAAATAAGATTGTTACAGTTTTCATATACCACTTATGAATATAAAAGCATATCCAATTCATGAATTCTTACATTCAGAGGCATGGCAATATTGAAGTTTTTAAACTAAGATGAATAGTTTCGCTCAGAAATGTTTGCTGATCTTAATAAATCAAAATATATGCATGTTTCTGGTCTAGCCAGACCAAGACTTTTAAAAATTGTATTTTTAACTTCAATTCAAGATAAAGATAAGATAAGAAGATAAAGATAAAGCCTAGGCATTTATGCCTACATGATGTAAATATAGATTCGGCATAGATCAATTTTTAGTTTCTTTAATTTTAATTGGTCAAGGATCAAGATTTGAAAGTTGGAGAATGTGTCATGTGGTGGAAAAAGTAAAGAGAACAGTCAAAAGTTGAAAGTCAGATCATTAATGATTAAAATTACGTCTTCTTTTCAATAAATTGAAACACTGAAAGTCTAGATACAAAAATTTATATACATGTATGCTGAGAACATAAGGAAAACTGACTACATGCTTTTAAAACTTTCATGACAATTTGGGTGGTTATTTGCACCAGTTTCTGAGTCCATGGCATTTGAAGCTTGAGGGAAATGATTTTATATACATGAAATTAAAATTCATAGTTCAACATATAGACATTTGTGATTTTAACTTAATTTAATTAATCCAGGCAAACTTGTATATGATCTCATTATTTAGTTTCATTTAAAAATTATAGCATAATCAGGTTTGTGTAGAAATTATATACTTTTAAAGACATATCGCCTTATATTATACATTTACAGCCAGAAATAACAGGCAACAAAAGGTTGCTTTCATGGTTGTAAAAAATTATGTACATGTATTATAATATATTGCATTATTTTCCACTCCTAATGAGTAAAATAAACATTCCATCATAATTATATTTTATAGAAAAATTTTTACATTTTGAATATTTTGAAAGGAATCGCTTTAAAAAAAATATTGTAAATGAAGCTATCTAAAGAGATTATCTTCTCATGGAGATTAAAGCTTATGTGAGTAGTGCATCTTCAAATATTTCAGATGCATCCTGTTGTTGTATATAGACCTACATATTGACATCTGTTTTACTCCTGCTTTCAACCTTGGATGGCAATCGATGGGATAAATCCGAAAATGAATTCACAAATAAATATATCATTATCATCATCAGTGGTTAAAAGGAAATTATTGGACATAGGCCTTCCCAGCTGTTTTCCATTTTCTATTTAAAGACATTTGTTGCCAGTGCTTTTCATGTATGTCTAGGTCTCGCCATCTAGTTTTCTGTCTTTTTCCGTTTCTGTTTTTGTGGCATGGTATTCAAATAGTAGTATTTATTGTTCATCTTTTGTCATTTTTTTCTCGATATATGACCTACCCATTTCCATTTCAGATATGTAAATGGAAATAAATAAGTAAAATAATAAATAATGAAAATATCGTTGAAGCCAGCTGAAAGAATCCTTTTATTAGGTTGGGACTGTCAATCATTATCTCCAAGTGAAAACACCTCGTAGATTAATGTTTGACCACATTGCTTGTGCAAGGATTTAAAATATAGTGGACATATTCTGCCCTGGCTCCTTCTAACTGTATTTCCATCATGCATTACTGTAGTCTGACAAAGGTATAGAAGATACACTACAGTTCTTTAGAACTTGAAGCATGTATCCTTGAAAGCATGCTGATTATACTATGCCATATGTTTCATTAAACATTATCATGTTAATTGCTTTCTGAAGATAATGCCTGTCATTTTATTCTCTTACTCTTACGATTCTGAGGTAAATATGTAGATTTTTCTTTTCATTTTGTATTTTAATTTTAGAATGTTTAACCTGTCTGTTTCATTCTCCTTCTGAATGTTCAAAATCTGTATTTAATTTTGAAAACACAGAATACAAATTGTGACATCTTTGTTTTTAATTTCTTTCTATGATTATGATCTATGATCAAAATCTTTTTTCAATATTGAAAATGTAGAATGCAAATTATGACATTTTTAAAATTTCCTTCTTTTTGATTGCAATCTGATTACCAGTTATCTTTAGCCTTCTACTTTCATTTTTTTTAGTTTTGTTTTCCATTTTTTCTCTTACACTTTAACTCTAATGGGCAAATATAGCTATCTTTTTTCCTTTAACTGTTTCACTTTTTATATAAAGCAAAGCATTGTCTTTAGCTTTAAATTGCCTTGACAATAAAATGATCAGAGCCTGATGAATATATTATGCAAATTTGTACTTGTACTTAAACTAAACATTCCAAGATGTAGATAAATCTTGTTATACTTCCTCCCATTTAACCACCGCTTTTTCTTATTGCCTGTTTTTCACCATTGTATGGATCTAAAAATATACAATGGGGAACCCTGTTGATATAATATAAACTGTGGAACCAAAAGAAGGTAAACTTTTTATAGAGTCTTTCATTATCATGCCAAACTCTATAAAAAGTTTACCTTCTTTTGGTTCCACAGTTTATGGTTTATAGAGGTATAACCTCTATTATCTCTTAAACAAACAAAAAAGAGGTGCCATTTACATTTGTTGGCCTAGGCAGATCAAATGTTGGGTAATTAGTGATTCAATGATTCTTTTCAGGCTTGTTTTACTTTTTATTTATATTATATACTGTGAAAATTCTTCTTTTTATCATGACTCATCTCTGTGCCTATTTGGGAGTTCAATACAAAGGAAATGTAGGAGTATGAGAAGTAATCAATTTGTTAATTTTGTTAAAATTGTTAACAAAAATTATTGTCTTGGCTTTTACTTTTACACAAGAAGCAAAATCTGATCAACCCATTTTGCATCCTGGGACATAATTCCTATATGTTCTATCCCATTTACATTGTTTCATGCCCAAGAACATTAACAAATCTTGTTTCCACTATTATATTTGCTCTGAAACATAAAGATCTCCCATATTGCTTTCATTACGATCAATTGCAATCATTAGCATTCACTTTGTAGTGTTCAGTGGGACTTGATTTTTCAACCTAATCATATATGAAATTATAAGGCACGTGGTGAGATCCTGTCGAAGATCTCAGTTCAGTCCAAGTAAAAATAGAAATGGGAAACATAAATCTTGTGATGGCTAATCCATATACACATGTAGTCTTGTAATGGAAGCGCAACTCTTCAAAACATTTATGAACTCCAATGTTTTTGAGGATTATGACTTGTACAACACATCTAAATCAATTTTTGCAGCATGGCCTCAGATGAAAATGAAAGAACTAGTAACAAAGAAGAAAAATACCCAAGAAAAAACAAAAACAAAAAAGAACCTTTGAAAGATTTGTTGAAAACATCAAACTTTTTAAATATAAATGATCATGTCTTTCGATGTGATAACTCTTAAATGACCCAATTTTGTTTTGTGTTAAGTTCAAAGCTTTGGATGTTTATTAAAATTCTGGTACCTTCGGTGACGTCACTTCATATTATATGTACATGTATACATGTATTTATGCAACTCATGGGTATGGGAAAATGATTGGCAGGGGCTTTTGATCCTTGAAGCTTAGGTTCAAAATTGTCAAGTCATAGAATGTGTATTACTGATACTCAACACAACTATCCTCATACTCATATCTGAACTGTGTGTAAGAGGCCACTACATTCAAAGGCAAAAGAAAGTCTCTTAAAAAATGTGGTATGAAGCACTAGGTAGTTCATGTATCTCTACAGACATTTTCTCTGATAAACTTTATTCATGAAGTCTCACTCTGACAATATTCTTTGTAGCATAGATATAAAGTAATGATACTCATTTCCAAATCCAGATTGTTCGGGTTTGAAGTCCATCTATTCAACAACAGAGCCTCACCATCAAGTAGACCCATACATGTACACAACATTTTATTCACAAACCTGCAAACCTGGGGACTGTTGCAGACCTGCTAACCTACATATGCATTTTTATTTTACTTCTTAAAACTTTTCTTCCTGTTAAAAATATGCAGTACATTTATTTGTGTTGCATGCCAGGAAAAAAAATCATATCCAGAAATATAGATCTGGATATCAAGTCTACTCAATGATGCTAGAGATGGATCTATGTTCAAGTCTAAAAGAAAAGGATAGGCCTGGAATTACTCTCTTTTCATGTGGGCCTACGTTTACATGTAAAGAGATGTTTAAAAAAAAAATATATCATCGAAGAATGGGTCAAATATTTAAGTGGCATGGTACATAGTGAAAAGATATTAGACCACCAGAAACTGTTGCAATGAAGCGAGCTCAGATTTAATGCATGAGACCTCAAACTCAGCAAGATAATTATAAATGTCTATTTTCCCTTTCTGTTGTTTCTTTCTACTTACTCCACTCACTTTTAATAGGACCATATATAACAAGAACTTAAGGCTGGCCCTGGCGAACTTGTTATAAAATGAGGTTCACATCTTTTTTGAAGGTCTGTCACGTGGTGCATAAGATTTTACAGACTAGAATTAGAATCCATCCAATTCATGGCCTCTGGCTTTAAAAGGAGGGAAGTGAGGACATTTCTAAAATTAATACATGTATAAATATAAGCACAGCATGATTGATGATAGAGGTGAGGTATTGAATGGCATAAAAATTCCTACTATTTGTCCCTTTGATCGACAGGACTTGTGGGGAGTATGCGGTTTAACTCAATGTCTCCAGGAGAGAATTACACCATTTAGTTTTAATTGCAGTCAGGCTTTGAATATTTTTATGATGAAGATTAGATTTACATCTTAGTGTTTATCACTCACCCATGCAGATCCAATAAGACAAAAATGCTATAGGTCCTTGGTTGTGGTTCAGACCTTCAAATGATGATAAATATGATTATGATTATTTGTTTTCTTACGTTGGTCATTAGGCATTGCTTTTGAAAAGGGTTGTCGCCGAGTCAAATACCTTAATATTAAGTTTTCATATTCAAATAACTACCTATTTTCCAATGTCGAAATATTTCTTTTTGAAAAATTACATTAACTTTGAAATATATACATTTTTTTTTAAACAGCAGTTTGAATAAAAAATCCCAAACAACAGCTAGTTTCTCAGTCATTTGTATCTTTTTTTTCTTAGAACAGGCAAATTGTGGAGTCAACTGCTCCATTTCAGATGTACAACTTTTTAAAATTCTAAACCATGAATAGAATAATTAAACTTGATCATTGTACACATTCATTTTTGATTATCTGTTGACCTGTATACTTTTACATTTAATTGTATCTTCGCCTATCTTTCATGAAATAAACGTGCATGTATTAAAAAAAGTTGTACTTGAATTTTGATGCTATATATTTCATATTCTTTATCTTTTCACTTGTATGATTTTGAGCAAACCCTGTGAAATCTTTCTTCAAATTTCATCTTTTAAATAACATTATGCATCAATGCTTAGTGATCTAAATGTTTTTGATACTAATAGAGCTTAAGTTTGACTAAACAGCAAGGACAGTTTGTCTTTAATATTCACTACTAAGAGTTCACAAGTTTATCCATCTTCACCTGGGCTGGATTTGAATCTCTAAAACTATAATTCTATAAATATTCAGTGGGCCTATGATTTGTATGGTCCCATTGATTCGAGATATCCCTATGTCCACAGTGAACTAGAATGGGATTAAAATTTGAACCCAAGTAATTTAGCTTAAAAGGCGAACACACACCTTGATGGTTACGGTTATTCCCATTTCATCGTGAAAACAAGTGAAAGTTAATTGTGATGCAACCAAATGACAGAAAGCAAAAATGGGGCCATTAAATTAAAACAGATTCTTTCAATTATTATACAGTCCAACTTCTGAGTAACGACACCACTGAATTTAAACAACCCTCCGGATAGCGACATTGACCTCTGGTCCCAGTTTTTTTTGCTATATATTAGTAATAAAAAACCCAAATTAGCGACATTCATTTGAGTAAAACCCCTGTTTAGCAATATATCGATAGTCAGCAGTTGACACCTATGCTTGATACAAAAATTCTAGCCAAATAGGAAACCTTGTTCCCGACCAGCGTCACCATGTAACTTAGCTAATAAAAGCGCTTCTTTTCCAACTAATAAGATGTCCTACTCAAGCCTACTTATTATAGCCAACAAGGCTTTCGAGCACTGTTTACGATCAAAACAATGAAACTGGTAAATCTTTTGTCAACAGGAAAAATACACAATCTAACACGTTTGGAACATGTCTTATCACAGGCATTGGTTCTCCCATCTCATTGTTGTATTCAAGGAAGTCTCAACATGCCCCCTTTTTTGACCATCTTGAAAACCTGGACACCCTTGGATAACGACATAATTTCCCGCTCCCAGGTGATGACGTTATCCAGAAGTTGTATTGTACATCATTTTGAAGAATGATAAACTCGAACACCTTGATGAGGTGGTAAAATGAATTTTTAATAAAAATTGACATTTAAGTTCAATAAGAAACCTTTAGAAAAAAGGTTTAAATATTTGGAGGTATGTTATAAAAGGTTAAAACCCACATTTCACAATGACCTGATAAAATGATCAAAAATGCAGATAGAGACAATAGAAAAATCCATCTTACATTTTATAAAAGATAAGACTTGACAGATATGGGAATGGATGAGATTCAATATAAGACTTCAAGGCAAAAAAACCCCAAAATATATAAGGGAAATATTGTCAACTGAGTAAGAAAAGCAACCCCCCCCCAAAAAAAAACCCAAAACAACAACAACACCAAAACAACAAAACAAAAACAAACAAAAAACAAAACAAACAAAAACAAACAAAAAACAAAAATAAATCTACAACCCAAAATCTACAAACAAAACAAAACCAAAAAACAAAAACAAAAACAAAAAACAACAAACAAACAAAAACAAAAAAAAACAACAAAAAAACAAAAACAAACAA
>JBCJKE010040073.1:0-12092 GCA_039654525.1 Melibe bucephala | reverse complement strand
CCCCCCCCCCCCCCACCCCCCCCACCCCCCTAAAAAAGCAAAAAATAAGGAACCTCCTACTAAAAAAAAAAAAAAAAGAAACAAACAAAAAACAAACAAAAAACCAAAACAAACAAAAACAAACAAAATTAAATCACAATTAATTTCTCACCAATTCAGCTTGCTGAACACCATCGGGCACATGTGTTTGGAAGGGTTTTTGCACTATTTAAACCAATGGCATAATGTGCATGTTGCATGTAATCATTAAGTTAAGACTTGTGGAGAGCTGCAATAATTAGATTTTCACATATATATATGTCCTCATCAGGCTAGCATGCTCCCTTTGGTGCTTTGACGACCATTCTCCTGCATGTTGCTCTGTCTTCAGCACACCTTGTGTATCCTGTGATGGTGTCAATGTTGAATGTGTTTTGTCTTAAACTTAGTTTTTTATACATGTCATAAGTTGTCCTCCACAAGCTCATTTTCCTTCAACAAAACCTGATGTTACCAGCTTTTCAATTCCATCCCCTCTCCAAATGTGTTCAAAATACTGCATTTGCCTTTGACTGATTGAACCCAACAATATTCTCTCGCTTCCTATAAGTTTCAACACTTCCTTGTTTTTTACTGATGCAGTCAAAGGTATTTTCAACAATCTTCTGTATATTCTACATTCCGAAAGATTCTAGGCGTTTTGTCGATTTTGCATCTATTGTCCTCGTTTCATATAAAGGTGTTGGGAGGACATATGTCTGTGCTATTTGTAGTTTGGTGTTCATTTTAGGTGTTGTGTTGTTGATAATAGGCCTACATTTGTGGAATGTCTGCTTTGCACTCGCTATTCTTAGTATAATTTCCATTGTGTCATTACACAGTCATTTGAGTTTGAGCTGTTTGATCCAAGATATTTGAATCTTTTGACTTGTTTAATGACTATGCCTTTGCTTGTAAATTTGAATGGTACATTCATATTTTCTCTACAGGACACCACACATTCTGTCTTATTCACATTCAACATCAGTCCATCAGTTTGTCTTGCATTTCTTGTATGTTATCTGGCATGTAAGCCATCAAAACTGCATGGTCTATATATCATATATATATTACAATATATAATATATAGCATGCAGTAGACTCTCTTTTTCAAATGTTTTAATTTAATTTTCAAAATATGCCATTCTAGTGAGTCAAAAGATATTGATTTTCTTATTACAACTGACTTTCAATTCACAAGAGCTTTAAGAAAATTCCATACCTGGGACTCATTTATTGATATCAATTGATGAAGAAGGATTCTTCTCATACATCAATTATAAGCTTTGTTTGCCTCACACCAAATATGATCCTAAACCAGGACACTGTCTTTTCCTGACAGTTTTCTGAAAAAAAAAACCAAACATGTAAAGTATGCTGTAGTGAACAACGATCTTGGATTTTGTTTGTGGATTTGGTTGTAGACAATATTAACCGAATAACTAAAACCCAAATGACATATGGCGGATTTGAAAAAATAGAAACAGAAATTATCAACATGCATAAATTAACAGAAGTTTTATAATATTAATTAGTCCGACTTTTGAAACTAGGAAAAAAATATACAAAAATGAAATTCCTTGAAAACCACACAGAAAAGATTTTATGTTCTGGGCTGCATTCAGTAAGCAATAGCTTGATGACTATTGGGCCAACCGGAATGTGTGAGACAAAAAATAAATTCTGAAAAACTGTCTAGCACATTGTTTGCTAAATGCACCCCAGCAACAACGTGGCACAATATATATATATAAAAATTAGTTCTCAGACGTTGAAAATGGCAAGATTAAAGCAATAGAATTTAATATAATGCATACATAACCACAAACTAAAATCAACTCTAGCACATAATTTGAAGCAATTAAAAATTCAAACACAAAAATTCTCAACTCAAAGTCATCACTCAACATTAATTACCGAACTTTTAAAATAAAAGAAAAGTGTCAATTTCCCCTTTTTCCTTTCATTTCATTATTCTTTCTTAAAGTTAAAGAATTCAACATAACATTTTATTTAAGGCCATACAATGAGATCTTGTGATTGACAGATCACAAAATACTGTTGCCTTTGTCTTACACCGACAAATCTATCACTGGTAAAGCACAATGACATCATAGTTACTATTATTTCAATAATTCTACATATAAGTAGAATATTAAATATGAAAGCAAAGGAGTTATAAAATAGCATAATCAAGCATTGGTGGTCATATTAAAGATGTCTAATTAATATTAGCACACTAATTAAAGTAATTAACTGAACCAAATTTTAATCATACAATTCCTAACCAAACCAATGCATGACAACAACAAAAATTGTTTTCAATTGATTATTGATCTATACAGCATGTATTAGAATCAATGAAAATAATCCATCCTATCTTAAAACAACCGTCAATCTTAAAACAACCGTATGGAATGAAATATGAAATTTTGACATCTTACAAGGAAAAGGGGAATGAAACATTGACAGACAACTTTGGCTTGTTAAAACTAGACTCCTACCTATATCTTGTCGCATCTGTCAATGATTTCGGAGTTTAAATTAGTTGACATTGAAGATTCTTTTACCTCAATTATTCAATCTTGTAACATCAGGGTATGTCAAAATTGTCTAAAATTAAAGCACTGATAACAATTGAAATATTTTTCTTGGACACAACTGAAAATAAAAACTTCAGTATGCAGAGCCTCACTGCAGAATGACAATCCATGTCGCGTAATACTACTGAGTGCTCACTACCCTAACAAGAACACTGCCCTTGCACTCAAAGACTATTAATGGAAGCAGAGAATCCAAGGAAGCCTGAAAGGGATCTTCATTACATTTCCTTTACAGCCTTGATGCAGGAATAGAATTGAATGGGTGTGTATTGCACATGTAAAGTGTTTTCCCTATAAACAAGTCTTTGCCAAAGACTGTCAAGGAAGCAAGACTCAATAATCAATCTAAAGCTTTTTTTTTGCTTTTTTGAAAAAGTTAGATAATTTTTTGTACATGTATTTGGTATAGTGCATCATTTGGAAAAAAAAAACCCAACACAACAACAACAACAAAAAACATCAACATTTCAAACTTTTATATAAAGTAGCAATATCAACAGGGTGAAGGAAGATTATAACAAGATGTTGGGACCATCCCACTGTTTTCAATTCCCAGGTCTTTCTATAAGTGGAGTGAATAAATGGAAAGACAAACCTTGGATAAGAAAAGAATAGATTTATAGGAATCCCTTAGAATCTGAGGTTTCATTTTACGTAAACTCATTTTATGCCAACTGTCTGGTATATGGGAAATGAAAATTAGTTTGAAAAATGTCAAGTTTGAGGGCGAAATTGATAAAAATAAGTTCATGAGCAATCATTGATCTTTACGGCATTGCCTTTATATCAACAATATATTTATTACATTTCGTCTTTCCCCAGTTGCTGTCTAATATAAATATGTATATATTATAATCCTGTATAAATTTATACATCCACAGTAAATAATCCATTGTTCACACATTTTTTAGATTGATATGTCTCCATTGCTCAGTGATCAGAAATTTGTTGGGAACCAACGAGAAAGACAGTTTGTGTGATACTTCTGGGTAGTCCCAATATGTTCAAGTCACCAGCAAATTGCAAATTTCTTATCTATACATAATGTATGTATACTGGTATATATAAGCATTAGAAATTTTAACTACAAAGGAAAAAATAAGAAAAGAAAAAAAAGACTCTTTGTTCCACGAAAAATACCTAAGCAACATAGGTACTCATCATCAAAAAAACTAAATTTTATGTTCATCAGTAAATTGAATAAAACAAGACTAGAGCATTGAAATGTTTTTTGATACCTTCACAATATAAATAAAACTTGTTCATATCATATAATATAATGTAATAATAATAATAATAATAATAATAATACAGTAAATTTCGCGAGAGTGCCTGGTGGTCGGGAAGCAACCTAATTGGGCACTTAGGCGGAGCAGGCACTCAGGCGATATCGACCCTGCGGCTCCCAAGAGGTCTGATTTACATTACCTTTAACTTGATTTTTCAAATCTCATCTTGAAATGTGATTGTCACATGTGGACAAAGATAATCTAGTTGAGTTTTTAAATCACTTTTAAGTTTATGAGCCATGCTGCCAATTTCAAAAGGTTCAAAGACACCCCTTTCACAGCCAGACAGTGATCATTTTGTCGCAACAGGGAGGGACTCATGTGCATTGTGTTGTGTAAATCTGTAGACGATCATTCATTTTGACCAACCACCCTATTAAAACAAAGCATGGGCCACCTTGCATCATTGAACAACTAAGCATGTCTCTTCCAAATCACGGCCATGCCTTTTCCATCGCATTAACAAATTTAATTGGCAGGACAGTGAACCAGCAATAGGGGCATTCATTTGTTATCTGTTCCAGACTCAAAGGGTTGGGAAAAGTGAGTGGGAGGGACGCCTTTTGACACACTACCAAACTCCAGACAAAATTAAATGTTCATGGTTACTTTATCTGTAGAAAGTTGATATTTCATAGCTTTTTTTTTTTGTTGACACCATGCCAACAGACCGTACACTAAGGTGGTAGATGGCTTCGAAGGAGGGCACTTAGAGTGACGATTCTGACAATTAAAAATCGGTTTCGTTACAATAGCGGGCACTTAGGCAAAACGGTTATTCAGCCGGAGGGCACTCTCACAAAACCTACTGTAATAATAATAATAATAATAATAATAATGATAATAATAATAATAATTATTATTATTATTATTATTAATAATAATGATAATAATAATAATAATAATAATAACAATAATAATAATAATAAATTTAACATCAACAATAATAATGATGATTCAAAATAATAATAATAATAATAATAATAATAATAATAATGATAATAATAATAATAGTAATAAAAGATACAATATTCAGAGGTAGGGAAAAGTATATCAGTATATCTTATATGCCATGTACATGTATATACTAATCATACTTAGTAATTTATTAAGGGCTTATTAGCTCCATGTGATCTACTACATGTATTCCACTCCCTAATCAACTTTTTCCTGGGTTAACATAAGCATGACATTTTTCTCACAAATTTAAGTCCTTTGGATCTACAAAAACATGTATACTAACTGGATATCTTATACTGTTTTTTGGGTTGTTTTTTTTTTATTTTTGTTGTACTCATCCTTTCCAGTTTGTTGGCTAAAGAAGGGTTACTTTAAAAATACTGTGCCCCTGATTTGCTGCCTGGTGAAGTTTCTACCTTTTCATCTTCTAAGATCTTCTAACACTAACAAAACACACTTATATGAGAACATGACCATTTGATCAGGCAAACTCCACCAAATGATCGGTTGGCAATAAAATTTTCTGATAACTTTTCATTCATTGAAATCCATTCTCATATTTCTAAAGATGGAATTATGAAATGAATATAGTTTATAACAGTCTACATTAATTACACTGTATTTGCAAACAAACATATAACAATAGAATGAGTTGATGACTATTAGAGTCTCCCAATAGAATGAGTTGATGACTATTAGAGTCTCCTCAAACATCCTTTTCAATTGATGAAGTCACTATTCATTATAAATGAATATTCAACACAAGTATTGATAAATATTTCAAGCTTAATTACAAACTTCTGATACATAAGCAAAAGGGTGAAATTTCACAGAAAATTTTCCCAAATCTTTCCATAATTTTATGGCATAGGTCTTTCCTGATACCTTACGTAAATTGCTGTATGTACTAATTACAACAAAGTTTATATTTACCCTAATACTCATCATAATAATTATCATTATTTTTGTGAAAATGAAAAGAAAAAAAGCAAGCAAATACAAGTTATATGGAGAGTGCCTTCATTTTCCTTTCTTAACAATTAAAAAGGAAAGAGTTACAAAATTGAATTAACTATATTTTAGATTTCATCTTGTTATAATAATGTGCATATGGAAAATATATATAGGAAATATTTTTTCATGATAAGGCTGGATTTACAGAATGGACAAAATCAAGACAACATGCTTTTACTTCTTTGAAACTTTGAAACATGCATCCTAAAAATATTGAACAAATAGAAAAAAAAACAAAAAACAAAAACAAAAACAAAAACAAAAAACAAAACAACAACAAAAAACCCAAAACACAACAAAAAAACAAAACAAAACTGAAGAAAGAAAAAGAAGAAACTGATATTGCAGGATATCCCTTTCATTTATACATGAGTATCTCTTTGACAAAAAATAGCTACATTTGTGAAAGTCATTCTCAAATAACTGCAAATAACCTACTTACAAGTTATGACAAGTCACTAACGTAAGCATGAATCAATGCCTGCTAAAATCCTTGCAGAACAGGTTTTTAGAATTATTGTATCCAAACATATACTGATCTGGAGATCAGGTCATTACAACATCTGAGTCAAGTCAGTCGAACATAATATGTTTACAGGATTGCATCTTAAGAGCAAAAGAATAAAGTATCACAAAGAGGCAAAATAAGCAGATATTCACTTTGCATAATATACGAAAAGACAAAAAATATCTAATTGCAATGACATGGAAAATTGTATGGGTTTTTATGGGTTTTGGGGTGAAAATGATAAGATTTTAAAAAAAAATAATATTAGAGTATTTCATTATCGTTTGTTAATGGCTGAGGTAAAAGGATTTTTTTCTTTAATCCTTTTATGGAATAGACTAATATTACATAGAGTATAGACAGAGATAAATAATGAATTCTTTTTAAAAATTGAAAATGTAATCAATGACATAAATGCAAAAATTGTTTTGATCAATACAGTTGTAATTACCTGGTAACATTCTAATATGATAGCAAGTATATTTTTTGTGAAAATGCAAGCAAAATGGCAGGGAACAAGAAATGCTTTTTGATTGTTGAAAAAAAACAACAAAAAAACCAAAGACAAAACATAATTCGTCAGCACCATGACAATGAAAAAGAAGTATGTACTCACATGGCCAAACATTCATAACACTGATTAACACATACAAAATGTCATACTTGTCAATATTTGTCATGATAGAAAGATAGTGTTGAAAATACAAAAAGCAAAGTAATTTAAATAAAGACATTAGTTACTACAAAAGTAAAGTTAAAAATACTGTAGATAGATTTATGTCTCAAGACTAATAAGTCTTCTATAAATTTGCACAAACACTTATATCTATGTGCCAGTATTTAGCTTCTTAATCCATTATGCCTACTTTAAGCCTAAAACAGATAAGCAGCAATGCCACTCTGAACCTTAAACATCAAATGTATGCATAGTCTACAGCTATTGATTTCACTAACAGTAATCCAACATAATTTCTAAACATATTTAACAGAAATAAAATAAATCTCTCTTTGATCCATATACAACTGTCAAGCTGTTCATTAATCTGACATAATTTTTCACATGCACCAAACACTTCACAGCAACATCTAATTCTCTAACCATACAAATATTCCATTGAAATACTATATCATAAATACACACTCTCAGGTTTTAGCTCCTGTGAACCAGTATCCGCAAAAAGTATGTTCATCAATCGAGCAAACTTTCTTATCCACCAGTTCTAACAGCAATAGCCAGTGTCAGATTAATGGCAATATACTGTACATTTATATATTCCATAAGTCATGAGCCTAATTACTACACTGAAATATCCTTACCCTCCATATCATGAAAATAATGCCTCTGGCTTCTACATAATACACACATCAAAATACTTTCCTTAAGAATTGATTTAGTGCTTCATGCCCTATAACAAATGTCAGTGTTGTAAATTGAACAGTCTTCTCAGGGATAATCAACCATAAAAAAAAAAAAAAAAAAAAAAGGTGAAATAACATTTGAAAAAAAACAGCAGCAGATTCAACATTTATCACAAAAGTAAATAATGCATGTTTGACTAAAAGCATAATATTAGACTGCATTGGTCTGCTTTACTAAGAGACATGTGTAAGAAATATAACAAATGGACAAGTTATTTCAAGCATCTTTTGTTTTTGGTAAAAAAAAAAAAATAATTGGTGCATAATAAGTTGTTCCCCATTACTATTGAATCTAGTATTAGAAATAGTACTGTGGATAAGCAAAACCAAATTTTTCCTTTCAAAAAGTACTTACCTTGAACTTAAAAAAAAAAAAATTAAATGCCTATTCTAATACTAAAAGAGCAAATAATTCTAAAAATTGGCTCATTCCAAACTACTTTGTATCAAACTGTCGCAACAACTAAAGGGCAGAAAGGCAGAAAGTAAGGAATAAAATTTTACTTATGATATATTACATATCCTGATAAAAAGAAAATTTGAACTGACAATAGAAAACCCATTCATCAAACGCTGGACAATTTGTTGTCTTAAAGCATTGGAGTCTGAACACTTAACTTGACCAAATTCTTAAGATGGTAAAAAAAGTAAAAACAATTCAAAACAAAAGTGAAAGAATCATACCAATCATACTTGCAATTCGAATACTGAACATATTTTAATAAGATCAAAATCAAGATATCTTGTATGTGTGTGTGTGTGTAGGTGTGTGTGGGGAGGGGGGTGGGGGGGGGGGGGGGGAAATGGGGTGGGGCTAGAGGAGAGTTTTATGGGCACTAATATTAAAATTTAGTCACTATGATACAGAACTCCTATATATTCCTGCAAGGGATGGAGAAACGAAAGCGAATTGGACGCTTTGCATAACTGATACAAAATACATGACAATGTGATATTGCACATCCATTTAATGATATCTATGCATTGGCCAAAGTTAAATAAAATTCCTTATTTTAATTGTATTCCTTTAGTATCTCTGTTCATAATAAAGATGTTCTTTGAAAACTAAATGATTGTTTGATAACTTCACGAGTATGAACCAACTCAACCACCAAGCGGCTATATTGGGTGGCCCGTTACATAGTCAGGGAAAGACTGGATGCTAGACTATTGTGAACAAAGGTTAAATAGCAATGCCCATACAAGTCCTGAGAAAATAAACAGCAAGACTAGATAACATTGAAAATTTTTAATTTGTTATAAAAGTAATGGCAATAATTTTTATGTCAGAGTAGAATACTTAAGTACAGAAATTTGATTTATCCAGGAGTAAAACAACAAGCATCAAACAATACACAATGAAATATTGACTCAAGCTTTCATGGACCTAACATGGGTGATGACAAGAGATGTGACAAATTTAATAGTTGTGAAATCAATGAATAGGCAATTGGTCTCAAAATTAAAATCTATTGTTTATGAAAGAAAAAACTTGAAACTGTCAGAATCTTTTTTTTTTTAATGGAAAAAATTATTGCAATTTTTATTTTTATTCAAACACCTCACATAATGCTAGATATGTTAAACTAAAACATGTTCAGTTCATCTTAGTTCTCGCTTAGTCCAAATTCTTTTGATTGTTCAAGTGAGATCTGGATTAAGCGGGTTTGACTGTAAGTGGAAAAAGATTTGTTTCTTAAAGCGCACTGAATTAAAGTAAGATGAATGAAACAAATCATCGTGTATGAACGCTACTATAAATGTATTTTGAACATCCCATATATTCCACTTCATGTTGTTCACCATTGTCCATCACCACTCAAAAGTCTGATAAAAGAGTATGTCCTATAAATGAATTGATTTGATGGCCTATCTTAATTGAGAATCAGAGCAGAGCAGAATAATTACCCGTATGTATGATAAATATTGGCCTGATAGGTTTATAAACCTTCTGCTAGACAATATGAACATCATTATTGCACCCATGCACTCAGTGCTTTAGCCAAAGAAAAGGGCAAGTTTTAGAATTGTTCACATCATTTCGAAGAGAGGTGATGAAATCTAGTGGAGCCTTATATTGGAAATAGAACTGAGGCTAGATACTAGATAAAACTGTTCCCGACGTTAAGCATAGAAGTCTCAGAAGAGCAAATGTCAGACCAACAACAAGAAATACCACTTTGTTCCCATGCAAAAGAGTGTGCTGAATGATTGACTGGCAGAAGACTCTTTGTCAAAGAGAAGTATAATTTAAAATCCTACATCCACAATTTGCTGTCTTAAAGCATTGGAGTCTGAACACTATACTTGGTACAATAACAATATAGCACCTGGAAAGCTTCTCATTTATGGCAAATGGAAATAAAAGCAAGAAACAAATGTATGTGTACTTCAATATATACCATATTCTACAGACAAAAACACTAACATATAAAGCATACTCAAACATTATCTTTAAGCTGGACAACTTTGCCAGGTGGAAAAATTTACTATGTCCTGTTAAAAATAAAATGAACTATATCCGTAAGGCACATTAGTAGCCCATCACTTGATCCAAGAAAAATGAAGTTTAAAATATGTGTAACCATAACACAGTTATCTGCCTACTTGATTATATAACAAAAAATCATCGTGACGTAAAAATTGATGAAGTCACATTACATCCTAGCCAAGCTTTGGTGGCTTTGCACCCCATTCTATTTCAAATCAAGATTTCAACATCTCCACTGCAATAATTCTGCAACTATTTTCCATTATTCATTATGCTTCCACCTTCACCCTTTGCAAAAAAAAACAAAAAACAACAAAAACAAAACAAATTAACTTACTTTTCTATTCACTTACATTTTTATTTTGCCTGGTGTAATTTGAATGGCCTATCAGTGAAATCTGTCAATCTAGTTAGCCCTGTGATTTTGTCAGCTTACTACCAGAACTTATCTTTCCCTTTAGTAAATTCAGATAGACCTATGGATCTACTAACAATACGAAAATAGGGAAGAAATCTCAAAATATATATTATCAATATCTTCATGCCTACATACAAAGGCAGTCAAATGGTGGGATGCCCTGTGCTGCAATAAGTCTCCAGTATGGGGTTATGAGCAAGGCTTGCTGACCACATCTCTGCAAGATCATCAATAACTGTCAGAACAAAATCGAGGGGCTCATTTCCCACTACAATACTGTGAATTTTACAGACACCCCAGCAATATTCCCTGTAAGGACTCAAATGTGAACATCAAACCAATTTAACAAAACACAAAACCTTTAATGCAAATGAAAGCTCAGTTTGTTTTTTTCAATAAGCAGCATGACAAATCATCATCTGCTATTGTGAAATGAAAAGAAAAGAGAAGCAATGTTGCCTCGCTCCACCCCATCAAAACTTGTTTTGACTTCCATGACAGAGACATTGTATCTCAATGTCTCTTGGAGTCAAGAAAAATTGTTCAAAGGCTAGAATAAAATAACAAGTGTCAAAAACATATTTCTGTATCAGTCTCAAACATGAACCAACTACAAACCTTAAATGGCTGTTTTTGTAACAAAATAATAAAAACAGCATACCAATATCAATGATAAAATGTGGGTCAAATAAACCAAGCCTAAGAAGGAATGAAGATTAACCGGTCACAGTTTACAAAAGACAAGTAAGAAATATTTGTAAACTTGATCTTCACATGGAAATAAGAAAAAGAAGAAATACTTGGAATGGACTAGTCAGCATGCACGAGGCTGATGCAAAAGGGGGACTTTGTTTCACAAAGGCGAGTTGACATTGACAATGATGCAGATGATCATGATGGTGGTGGTAGTAGAGGTGGTGCAAACCATGGACATTATGAATAGTCATGGTGAAAAAAAAGGTTTAAATAATGGTATAAAATCATAAAATGAAATGTAAGTAGAATAGGTCCAGAACGGAACAACCTATGCATAACATTACAATTCACATTTACTTTGAAGCATTTTCAACAAAAAAAAAACAAACCATGATTTAATAACCAATGTATAGTCAAGAGCCTTTTAAATATTAAATGTGTCTACAATCAGGTATCTAAAATTCTACAACTTCCATACAAGATAATAGTAATAGTATTTAAAATTAGAGAAAATAAATATAATAACCTATTCTTATTATGGCATGAAAGGCACTTTTTTCCCCAATAATATGATAATATGATGCTGAAAAGATAATGAAGCAGCCCTATAAATAATAGTCAGTGTGAACAAATCAAGGGGTGCCTTTGCAATGACCATGAGGTAAGGGGGGGAGAG